>OVBA01005833.1:0-18671 GCA_900406435.1 Lepidium aucheri
GAACTAAGGAATAATTATAATTTATATTGCTTCCTGACTCAATCATCTAACTCCTCGAAGTGGAAGAAGCCCAGAAGAAGCTCTGAGCTGAAAGTTATGAATTTTAGAAGTTGGACATTTTGTGCTAAGGCCTTGTTCGCGACAAAGCCAAATATCAAGCGACACAGCCCAGCTCGGAAGCGTCATTCAATCAGACCAGTTGAAGATTATTATTGGGTCTTTCATGGTTCCAACATACCCAAGAACGCATCAATCCACCATCGGATCCTCCAGATACACGCCCAACAATAAGAAGATCCGATCCGGTGCTGTTTATGGAATGTTTGGGATTTGCTTGCTTCAAAAGACCTCAGATATATGTGTGGCGTCCAGGAGACTCTTTAAACAATTCCACACGCAGAAACTCAACTTACAAGTTTACACGTGAGCCTTTTAATATGATTGATTTTGGTGTAAATGTACTTTATGTTGCATATCTTTTCTTTAATGAGTGTTGCACCACTCAAGCCTTTATTTTAGGGATTCGATTTTAATGTAGAGCTTAATCAGCTCACTCCGCCCATTGAAGGCACCACCAACAAGCCACTATATAAGGCTCCTTTGAGGTTTTGTATTTTTTTGGAACCAAGTATCAATAAAGTGAAAACGTTTCTTTCAAAGGAAAACCCCTTGCCGTCTTTATCTCTTTGAGGATTCGAGAGAGAGAGCCGAGATCAAGCCTTGTGAGGAGTCCAAGCTTGATCGGACTGAGATTATCAAAGGAATCATTACCCTCCTTTGTGGTTCTCATTCCCTTACTTCCGCACCATCCAAGACCTGATTGAGGATCGACTCTTGAAGTCTTCTCCACCGGTTCTATCATCAACAAGTCACAAGGATCGATCCTTTGAGGTCTTCTTGTGATCTTCTCCGATTCTATCCCACCACAAGGCACACATCACTCATGAACCAAGTCTTAAGGGATTACATCTGTAAGTTCGTTCTATTATACTTTGATGATATTCTTGTTTATAGTTCATGTTTGTCCGACCACTTGATGTACCTTAAGAAAGTACTAGAGACTCTTCATCGAGAAAGCATCTATGTGGACCTTAAGAAGTGCACTTTTGCACTAATGAGCGTGTGTTTTTAGACTTTTTCATAAGTTCAGAGGGAATCTCTGTAGATCAAGCAAAGATCAAGGCTATTGAAGAATGGCCAACACCTACATCAATCGGTCATGTAAGAAGTTTTCACGGCTTTGCAAGCTTCGACCCCCGCTTTGTCCAGNAGCACCATAGCTGCTCCTCTTACTGCCATGATCAAGAAGGATGTTCCATTCAAATGGGGAGAAGCACAAAAGAGAGCCTTCGCCGTGCTGAAGTCATGCCTCACCAAGGCTCCGGTTTTGGCTTTGCCAAATTTTGAGGAGGACTTTTGAAGTGGAGTGTGATGCTTCCGGGTTGGGAATTGGAGCTGTGTTGACAAAAGACAAAAGACCTATAGCTTACTTCAGTGAGAAGCTAAGTGGAGCCACCTTCAACTACCCAACATACGACAACGAGTTATACGCATTGGTTCGAGCCTGAGAAGTTTGGCAACACTATCTAATAGCCAAAGAGTTTGCGGTTCACACCGATCATGAGACTTTGAAGCATTTGAGGGGTCAGACCAATCTGAAGAAGACGCATGCAAGGTGGTTAGAATTCGTGGAGATATTTCCCTATGTCATAAAATATAAGAAGGGAAAGGAGAATATAGTTGTGGATGCTTTATCTAGACGACACAACCTCATGGACGCTAAAGTTCTCGGGTTTGAGTTCATCAAGAACAACTACAATGATGATCCAGACTTTGGAAACATTTATCAAGCTTGCAACAAAGAAGCTTTCGGGTCATACTACATCCATGAAGGGTACCTGTTTCGAGAGAAGAGGTTGTGCATACCACAAGGATCAATGAGAGATTTGATTCTTAGAGAAGCGCATGGTGGAGGACTTATGGGCCATTTTGGTGTTGAAAAGACTCTAGCAATGGTGACCGAGCATTTCTTTTGGCCACACTTAAAGAGAGATGTGGAACGACTGTGCATCAAATGTGCAACATGTTTCAAGGCCAAAGCTAAGTTTCATCCTCATGGTCTTTATCTTCCTTTACCTATTCCTAATGCTCCGTGGGAGGATATTTCTATGGACTTTGTTTTAGGTTTGCCAAAGATCAAGCACAAGGATTCCATTTTTGTTGTAGTGGATTGCTTCTCAAAGATGGCTCACTTCATACCTTGTGACAAGACAAATGATGCATCACAAATAGCCGACCTTTTCTTCAAAGAAATGGTGCGTCTACATGGAGTTCCAAGGAAAATTGTCTCCGATCGAGATGCTAAATTCATGAGCCACTTTTGCAGAACCATGTGGCGCAAACTAGGCACCAAATTGCACCCAAAATGAAGCATCTTCAAGAGGGAGGGAATGATGAGGACATCAAGCCGGTTGAACCAAGCAGGCAAATGACCAGAGCTAGAGCACGCAAACTTAGAGAATAACTAGGAGAAGCTGTAGCTGACGTCTTGAGCAAGGAAGAGGATGCTCCCTCACTGGACTGCACCAAGATGGACAAGAGCCATGTTGAAGTCTTTTCAAGAAGTGCGGAGAAGACCAAGAACAAAAGCCAAGACTAAGTCACAAGTCAAGAAGAGAACCAAGACATTCAAGACATTCAAGAAGCGTATCAAGAGGGCCAAGAACCGTCAAGACTTGACCTGGAAGCAACCAACAAGGCTTGGCGTTTCATCCAGTCCAACAAGGTATGTCTTATGTTTAATTTGAATGTCTTTGCTGGTCCACCAAGCCCAATGGCTCCAGCACAGTAGACTAGAGAGTCGTAGATTCCATAGGCTTTTATTTTCATTTAATAAAGTGGACCAAGGCTTCAACTTGTGAAGAAAGACCACAACCGAACACAAAGTTAGCCATTTTGTTTCTTGTTTGTTAATGGGCTGCAACCCATTTATTTGTTTTCCTTTGAGTTGAGTCGGTCTTAGGGCTAGCTGATAGGACCATTCATAAAGTCCCTTTGCAGCCGTGTAACCTTTCAACTTTTTCCATATTAATAAAGATCGAACTTTCTTCTAAAGAAACCTAGCCGTTAGAGAGCTTAGCCGCTTGTCAAGAGGTTCAAACCACACGTTGAGATCTTGAGAGGATCCCCCTTGATCGAGAGTGTGTTCGAGTGTATCAAGAAGCCTACCATTCTTCTTGTGGATCGCTCTTCATTCCACCCATTTCCGCCGCACATCATCCTCTTATCAAAGGAAGTACACAAGGTTCCCTTTGAATAAGAATCCAGTCCCATCAACCATAGAGAAGCACCTTTAGGCTTGTATCAGTTCTCTATCAAGTTAAGGTTACTAAACAAGTGGTGAGAAGTACATTACTCAATAACAAGAGAGTTAGACGGTTTGTGAGAGTATAAGTGCTATTTCAACGTTCTCTATCAACTTTAGGTTATTAAACATGTGGTATGAATCACATGCGTCAATAACAAGAGAGTTTTATGAGGACATCAAGACGGTTAAACCAAAAAAGCCAATGACTCGAGCTTGAGCAAGAAAGCTTAGAAAGCAACTAGGAGAAGTTGTAGCTGATGTCTTGAGCAAGGAACAAGATGTACACACCCCGGACCGAACCAAGATCGACAAGAGTCATGTCGAAGTCTTTACAAGAAGTGCAGAGAAGATCAATTACTAAATCCGAGGCCAAGCTACACGTGAAGAAGATGAGCAAGACATTCAAGAACCTGATCAAGAATGCCAAGAATCTACAAGAGTTGAGCTCAACGCAGCCAACAAGGCTAGGCCACTTATCCGACCCAATAAGGTATGTTTATTTCATTGATTAATGTCTTTGCGGTTCCATCAAAACCAAATGATCCAGCCACTTACTCTAGAGTGTTTTTGTGTTGTTTTAAGTTTATTTAGATTATGAAGTCGGACCAAGGTTTCAACTTGTGAAGCAAGGCCGCAACATACAATATCTTTTGAGGTTTTTCTTGTTTGTTCATGGGCAGCGAGCCATTAGTCTTTTATATGTTTCATGTTGAGTCGCCCTTAGGACTAGCTGATAGGACCATTTATAAGGTCCCCTTGCAGCCGTGCAACCTTCACTTTTGATTATCAATAAAGAAACAAACGTTTTTCTTAATACTTAGCTAACGGATGCCCTAGCCGCTTGTCTAAAGCTTAAACCACACGTCTTCAATCTTGAGAGGATTACCTTTGATGAAGAGGTGTTAGAGTGTATCAAGAAGCCCATCACTCTTCTTGTGGACCGCTCATCACTCCGCCAACGCACTCCATCAACCAATTTATCGAATGAAGCACTTCAGTTTCTATTTGTCGAATCCCATCCAAACCAACCCATTAGAAGTACCTTGGATCGTTTATCATTTTGGTATCAGAGCAAAATGTTTCCTAAAGTTTGTATCGACCCTAAGCTTACCGCTCCCACATTTGCTGGTAACATCATCAACCCTAAGCTTAACGCTCCCACATTTGCCAGTAAGGTCGATCCGGACGCTTATCTTGTTGGGAGAAAAGGATGGAGTACATTTTTGAGTGCTACTGATAAAAGAGTTTTTGCTACTTCTATCAAATTAATTGAGCATGGTGGTAAGTAAATGGCAATTGTCGAACCAAATACTCAGAGATGCTTGTAATCAACCTATCTACTAGTAGATCTTAGTTCAAGCAACCTACCATTTTGTCACTATGATAGGCCATGCGATTAAGTGAACTTGCAAACTAGACAATATGACAAATTACACTAAAAGACAAAATAAGAACATAATTTAAATGATCAAAACAGAGAAATGACTTAAAAACAGAGCATAACAATTGCAAGAAGACAGAAATAAGATTAAAGAAATAGATCTAAAGGATAGGGAGGTTGATCGGCGATAAACTCGCTGATCCCAACTCGCCGAACTCTTTTGAGCAATCCCTAGACCAGTACAAGGCTAGATCAACCTGTTTTCACGCTGAAGACCCCTAACCGGATCGGATGATCCATTACCGCGCTAGCCGCGATCAAGACAAACCAGAAGCATTAAGATAAGCCCAACTCGTCTAACAGCCGACCCACATGCTAGATCTCTCTTCGGCGGATCAAGCCATTACTCACATGGCACTTGGTCTCCGATTCCATTGGCGCTAGCTTTAGGTCAAGGCCCAAATCATATCTCTCTTGATCAGGGAGAGATCAGCATTAAGCTTAGCCATGTGAGAAGATATCGGAGTTCAGATCAAGGCTAGAACAGCGAGGGAGTCAACAGATTCACCTCCAATCACCCTATCCTCGAGATCCACATGGATCTACTTGCGCCTCATTGATTGAGTGCGGAGGAGTAGGGAAGATCTAGATTGCATAAACATAAAGAACTTAAAATGAAACAGCAGAAAGTAAAGATGAAGATCAAACTTAATTCATTAACTTAAATACATAATCATATAGAGTACCTTAAACAAGCATAAAGGAAACAACAATAAAATAGAGAGAGTTTTACAGCTAAACATCAGATAAAAATGATAAGAGAGTGATTAGAGGGTAAATATAGGGTCATTTGCATTACCCTAATGGTCAAACCGACCTAAGTCGGTCAACCAAGAATCTTGCCCTCGGAGTCCTTGCGCGAGCTTGGGCACCGAGGAGTGGTTCTTGTCTTTGTCCTCGGGGGTTGAGACTGAGTGGATGGTCCGAGTGTAATAGATTTATCTTCCCTCGCTGCAGATAGGTTGAGGCTGGTGACTGAGGCATCTTTTCCTGAGCATTCCGAGTAGTCCTCACCCTGCGATCCACGAGGTAGCGATACGAGTTTGCACAATTTTTTTTGCCTAGCAGCTGCTCCAACTGTCCTTAGCTCCAATTTTAGCTCCTTTTTTCTCCTTTTCCTAGATAAAAATCCAAACTCCAAATGCAAATGCAAAGAAAGCAAAACAAACCTAAAAAGACCTAAGTAGACGGAAAATCTATCTAGACGGATGCAAAGCTACCTAAAACAAGACTTTAAAACCATCAAAAATCACACGTATCAGCTCCCCCAAACTTAGATCTTGCTTGGCCTCAAGGAAGTGCAATGACCTATGGTGGAAGAGCTGCACACAAAGTGGCAACATCTTGTCTAACGAACAACTTGCTTAAGCTAAACCGTAATCCACACGTGGGCTCTATCATTTTGGAAACCACAATGTAATCATCCTCGAACATAGCATTCAACCTATGGATTCCTATCACCTAAGCTACTCACTAAAGGTACAAGTCTAATTCCTTATTTCTTTTTTGGTGCGGTCCTCAAATAGACTAGAGATCAACAAGTACATGTTTCGACTTCCCTAAGCTTAGCATGGTCATTTTTCAACTTAAGTGGTTCTCTCTCATTAAAATTTTGCTGCCCGATTATTTTTTTTTTCTTCTTCTTTTATTGTGCCCTTTTGGCTTTTCCAAAGTTGGCTTACACAAACATGAAAGGTTACGGGTTTACGCTTCCTTCCAAGTTGCTCCACCAACCCGCATATGGAGTAAGTTAGCGCATATACACTGACGTGAAAGGCTACGGGTTTACGCATCCTTCCAGCCGCTTCACCTTTACCACTTCCTCGGTTTAAGTTCTTTGCGGGTAGCTTAATTTTTCAAACTTTTGAGAGGATTTTACCAAGCACACACTTTTGGATCATGCTAAACATAAAGAAGGAAGGTATTGATACATCTCTAGGCTCTAAATTGGAAGTTTAAGTCAGTTTTAGAAGGAATCAAACTAGACCTATTCAAAACACAACCCAAGCAAAGTTCACCAAGGCGATGATCCACCCAAAAACTTTCCAAAACGGCTATCTACCAATCAAGAGCATTCACAATGGTTACTTAGCTTAACTTATCAAGATTTGCCCATTATCAAGATCATTTCCACTAAACAAGTTCGGATGCATGAGTCCTAAGTGAATGTAACCTAAAGAGAAATCTAAATGGATGCAACTACATGATCACTCTATTTTTTTAGGTTTCATTTCAAAAAAAATTCAAATTTTTATGGTTTTTCTATGCCTTAAGTGTCATGAAATGCAACAATCAAATGCACAAAGAAAACTCTAACCGGATTTTTACGACCTAAACATATGCATGCAAAAATAGAAAATAAGAATAACAGGAAACGATGTAAGAGTACTCTAGACCCTTCCTCCAAACTTAAATCACACAGTCCATTGTGTGTATTGAAGTCGGAGACAGTTGTCTAGACAAACAAAACGAAAAACAACTAAAAATGTATGTACAAAGGGTTGGAGTTTGGTACCTAAAAACCGAAAAAGTGAGTAGTTGAGGCGTTCATATCCTCAAGAGTGTAACTGTGAGGGTTAGGGTACCCTCTTGGAGCTATTCCTTCGCAGGGTGTGATGTGTTGCTGACTGTCCGAGTACTCCTCGTGGTCATGGTCGGCGAGGGATGCGTGCGAGGGACCTTCCTGAGGCGTCTGCTCTCGTTCTGACCGGTGCTTCTAGCCCTTCTTCCCTGTCCGCTTGTATACCCATGTCGTGTCCATTTATTGGTGTCGCGGTTGCTTGTCTCTCGCTCGGTGTGAGCTGGGACCTGCTAAAGTTGAGTGCCTCCTCGCTGGTGGTGGCGAGTCTTGAGTGCGAGGTTTAGGTGCTGTTTCTCTGAACGATGATTCCAACCCGTCAATTGATCTCCATATCCTCTTGCGCTTACTCAGCCATTCCTCCTTTTCCTTTGTGAGGCCTTTCACCTTCTTGAGCAGCCGCTTCCCCAACTTTTGGAGCTTCCCAATCCGCTTGTGGGCTTCCTTAGTTGTTGTTCCTTGGTTTTTCTTGGTGAACTCCAAGAACAGGTTAGACTCTGGATTGACCTCTTCCTCATCTTTCTCCTCTTCTGCCTGTTGAGGTTGCTGTCCTTGCTGGGTTTTTCCGAGTAGAGCCGTGAGGGGTGGAGTAAAAGTCACGTTCTCCATTGTGGTCAGCGAGATGTATTCCAGGCAGGGTAGAAGTATCCTGGCGCCTTTCTTCTCTGGATGGTCAAACTTATACACAGCTCGCCCATCGACCTCGCCCTTGGCAATGAGGCGTACCCCTTGAAGATATCGCATGTCCATAAATTGGGGTGGAGCCCAATTGTAATCTTCAGTGTTCAAGGGTACTCTCTTTGCTTCTAGTATCCGAGCAACCACTCCACCAATGTAGATGTGCTTTGGCTTCCCGAATTTCCTCCCCATTTGCGTCATTGCTCTTTCGCGATATGTGAGGAAGTGCTTTGCCAAGACGAATGACATCCTAGAGTTTGGTTCATCTCCATCAATATGCAGCCCGCTTGGAGTAGTGAACAATCTCCTTCATCGCAATAACAATCATGTGCATCTCCCCGAGGTTGATTGGCGAGGTGGAGGATCTAGAAAAAATCACGTTGGCTATGCGTCTCCTCGCGTAATTGATGGCTGGGTTGTGGATCCAACTTCCCTTGCTCCACAATGAATCATACTCCCTAGAACCTGACAACATTTTCCATACCTCGTTGGTATCATTCTCTCCAAGATTGAGATATGCCGCTTCTCCAGATTGAAACCCAAAAATCAAATCCAACTCCCTTAACGTCACCGCGTATAGTTTGTCGTACACGGTGAACATTATATACCGAGTTCTATTCTTGTTAATCTTGGCTGTCTAAGACTTTGCGTAGATAAGAAGGTCCACGGTGACGAGGAATTGCAACGACTCCTAAGTGTAAAAACTCGCCACATTATACATGCAAACTTTGATTCCAAGCGAGCTAAACACCCTATCCAGATCCTCACTGATTCCCAATTTCCTCATGGTTCCAGAATGTGGGAAGTATGTACCTTTTATTCCCATTGCCTTCAACGCTTCATACGTTTTGTCGGATTCATCAGCCTCCTTTGTAGTCTTCCCTTTCTTTTCTGCCTCTCGCTCCTCGTAGGCCTTCCTCACCTCTTTCTCTGCGTAACCACTCCTCTTCAAATCCTCGATCATTCGGCAGTACCTCGTGTTCCTCTCCTTCTTCTCAGCCTTTTTCTCTATCTTCTCCTCGCTTTCGTACGCGACCTCCATTGGCAAGGGCTGAGCATACTCACTGTACTCGTCACTGCCCTTGCTTCTGGAGGGCGAGGCTGTCTGTTTTCCCTTCCTCTTCTCCATAGCTGAACTTCCTTCACGAAGAACGAACCTCTAGTCCATTGGCTCAGTCGCTGATTTTCTTGTCGATTCCCTTATTGGGATTTCGATCCTCTTTTGAACTCCAGGTTCATCCTCATCCGATTGGAAGATGAATCAGAGAGGCCTGTTCTTGCGGCGGAATGACGGTGAGTCTTCTAGTCCCGCCGCCATCTCTCTTCTTCCAGCTCTTCGTGCATCATTCATGAACTTGCTTCAGAATTTCGTGTCCTTTCTTTTATCACACGAAGACATGCTTGACAAGGGTTTGGGTCGGAAAAACTTGAGCTTTCAGAGAGATAGAGAGTAACTCACCGGCGGTGAGAGATTAACTCGGTGAGAGAGGTTTTGTTTGCATGAGAATTTGAGATCAGATGAGGGAGCCGATGAGGGAGAAGCTTATTTTTATAGGCGAGTGTTGCGGGTTTTCAAGGAGACAATCTAGGGAGAAGAAAGGAGAAAATCTCGAGAGAAGATGGGAGACAATATCGGCTTAAGAGTTGCTCGCCATTCGTCCTCGACATTGGCATCATCTCCTCCGTCGATTTCATATTTTGAATCCTTGACCGATTTCAGCCCTTGGATTGGTCCAACTTTGACTTGACCTCTCCTAGATTTTAGCAAAAAGTTGTTGGTTTGTGGGCCCCACTTGATGAGCTGGAAAAGAACCAAGTTTTGTCCTTATGTGCTCATCAGCTAACCTCCTCGCTCAACCTCCTCGCTGCATGTACCAAGGCCAGACTACCCATTCAGAAAAACCCAAGCTTGAACTGCTGTTATTGCTTTCCTTTTGACTATTCTGAGTCCTGATTGGCTCCCTGTTGTGAAAATATCTAAAACCACAAAGAGTTAGCCACATTATCAAAAAGCTCCAATTAAAGCGTTTATGCTATTAAGTTTTATGTTCAAGATTGCACTGAATAGTAAGTTCATATCAATCGTAATAAGGTGTATTTGACTAGAACTTCCTATATAAAAGGATACAAAGGTGTGCAAGTAGGTTCATGAGTGGTGTTCAAGGCAATGTGAACACTACTCGCAAATCCTCCTCGGCCTCATGTCCTGAGGGGTTTGGGTTCTTTGTCAAATTTTCTCACTCCTCGTTTTGTTGCCTCCCAGGGTTAGGTGCGAGGTCTACTCTCTCTTGGCTTAATGAGGGCATTACTTTCTCAAATTTTTGCCAAGAGTGTAGCCAAGTCTCCTTGAACCTAAGATCAAAATTCCAAACACCCAATAACAACAACAATAAACTGGCAAAGATTGTTCTTAAAATTAAACAAAGCTAAATTAACTTTAAACGAAATTAAAAAGAGTTTTCAAAAGTAAAGGATAGACATGGGATTCCCTCCCAAGTGGGCTTGTTTAGAGTCACAAGCTTGACTCTTCATACACCTCTTAGTATCGGTTTGCAAATGGAACTAGAGCTGCCTCATTTGCATCCTCGTCCATCTCCCCTATTGTTCTTTCAATCTAAAACCATTGCCCGTCAATCGTAGGCTTCTTTTTTCTTCCTTTAAGTCGAACATCATACCAACTGCTTCTGCAACCTTTAGTTCAATGGTTCTATTCCACACATCAATCAAAGCTCCTACTGACGCCAAGAATGGTCTACCCAGCAGTAGTGGATCAGTAGGTTCTTCATCCATCTCTAATACCACAAAATCAGTAGAAACCAGCACACTACCCACACTTATTGGTACATCTTCAAGCAGTCCCCTCGGCTTCCTTGTTGTTCTGTCCGCAAGGACCAATGAGATTTTGCAATCCTTGAAGTTTGAGTACCCCAGTTTTTGTGCAGTGATTTGTGGGATCAAACAGATGGATGCTCCAAGATCACACAAGCAGTTAATGAACGTTAGATGTCCTACTGCACATGGAAGTGTGAAGCTTCCCGGATAACTCAAATTTTCTGCGATGAACCTTTTCCTTTGAAGTGGAAGAACTACTACCAATACCGATCCAGATGATCGGATCCCAACAGCCATACATTCCTCCTCTCATTCCTTAAGTGAGTCCTTCAAAAATTTCTTTTATTGTGGAATTAAGGAAAAAGCATCCAAGATAGGAATCTTTAGCTCTATGCTGCTCATTTGCTTATCGAAAAGGACATTTTGTTTCTCCCCTTGATTCCTCTTTAAACGTGAAGGGAAAGCTGCTTTGGCTTTAGTTGCAACCACTAGTGCAACTCTTTCTGTCAAATCCAGGTTGGGAATTTCTTGTTCTTCTCCTCGCTGCACAGGCAAGCGAGGGCTCTCCTTGAGTTTTGCAGTTTTCCCAATAGTTAGATCATCATCTACCTCTCCTCGCGGCTCGCGCCTCCAAGGTGTGTCCCCGAGCTGTACGCTACCAGCTTTATTCTTGGCTTGTTCTGCCCCCCAGCTTGAATAACACCATCCTCAGCGTTCTCCTTTGGCCCAACCACTGATGGGAGCACCTTTCTTGTTCTGAGACTGATTGACTGAGCCGTATACTCCTTTGGGTTTTGAACAGCCTTTACGGGTAGAAGACCGATGGCCTTAGTAGATGAAAATGCTTGGTTGCTTTCCACATACTTCAATCGTGCATTGAGGGTTTCAAGCTTGTAGTTGAGGTCACTATAGCTTGCATCGATTCGGCTATGTACCTCGCCAAATTTTGTGGTCATTTCCGCTTGGTGGGCGGTTTGGCTTTGCAATATTTGTTGGAGCATATTCATCACGTCTGGTTGGTCTTCTTTTGTTGTTGGAGGTTGAGTTGGAGCTCGTGCCGGCTTAAGGATCTGCTGCCATTGTTCCTTGGGTATCCAAGCTCGTTGCTTTGGTGGATACACTTGATCTTGTGGGCTGGCTACATTCGGGCTTTGATAGCTCAAGTTTGGGTTTTGCTTGTAGTTGACCCACTGCTTTGATCCACTTTGATTCTGAACAAAACAAATCTCCTCCAATTGCTCGTTTTCACCCTCTTGTACCATTTCGTCTTCCACAAGATTGACTTGCTTGGTGTGGACCATTAGCAACTTGTCTAGCTTCTCATGAAGTTTCTTCAGCTCTTTATGGGTGGATGTGTCCGAATCAGAAGTTCCCCTTACCGCTTGGTCATACTCCTCGCCGTACAGTCCATAAGCTAGAGAAAGATTTTCTATTAATGCTCTTCCCTCGTTGATCTCCTGCTGTAGAAAGCTCCTGTGACTTCCGGTGTCCAATAACATATGTATCCTCGGGTGAAATCCTAGGTAGAAATTGTTGAGGATAGTCTATTCCCAGAAACCATGATGAGGACACTAAGCTTGATAAGTGTTGTATCTGTCCCATGGCTCGGCCAATGACTCGGAACTCTGCTGAACAAAATTTGATATGTTGTTCCACAGTTTGACCGTCTGTGAGTTGGAGAAAAACTTGGTAATAAATACATGCTTGCACTCTGACCAAGTGGTGATGGATCTGCTGGGAAGGTGTTTCTCCCACTGATGAGATCTGTCCCCAAGAGAGAAGGGACAGAGCCTGAGCGTCAGCGCATCCTCAATCACTCCATTAATGCGAGTGAGCGGGCATAATCTCTCGAACTCATTGAGATGATCAAAGGGGTCCTCCAAGGGTAGGCAATGGAATTTGTTGTTATGGACCATCGAGATCAATCCACTCTTGATCTCAAAGTTATTGTTCTGGATCGCCGGCGGTTAGATCCCATTCCGTATCGTGTGTGTACTCAAGGCATCGCTTGCACCAATACAGCGAGGGCGACAAGCTGGGTTTTGTGCTTGTGCCTGGTGGGCGGCCTCATTAACCAACAGAGGTGTTCCGTCCATCGTTGTTCCCGGCGTGGTGTTGTCCAGATCTGGCTGTTTTTGCTGCATTCTGGTACGTCTTTGTCTGATCTCACAAGTGAGCTGGTTGATGTCATCTGTGGGTGGTGGAAGGTGGTGAGAACCTTTCAATCGTGTGTGCATCAATCGATAGACTTGCACTGAATACTCGCTTAACTCTGAGGATTAACGCGAGGGTAATGAGTTTGTGTCTGTCCTAGGTGCTAGATGGCGAGGGTTACCTGCGAGGCCTACAAGGACAGAAAAACCGACTTGTCAATAAAATGGAAGCTTGGTCCTCATAGATCCAAGCTGAGTGAAACACAGACAAGTTATAATATCAGTAAAAAACAACCTGATCATAAGATTAGTAAACTATAAATTGGAACAAGCAAATCCGGTTTGGCAACGATGCCATTTTAATAAAAGATTTTTTGCTATTTCTATCAAATCAATTGAGCATGGTTGTAAGTAAATGGGAATTGCCGAACCAAATACTCAGAGATGCTTGTAATCAACCTATCTACTACTAGATCTAAGTTCAAGCAACCTACCATTCTGTCACTATGATAAGCTATGATATTAAGTGAGCTTGCAAACTAGACAATAGGACAAATTACGCTAAAAGACAAAATAAGAACATAATTTAAATGATTAAAACAGAGAAAGGACTTAAAATAGAGCACAACAATTCCAATAAGATAGAAATAAGATTAAAGGCATAGATCTGAAGGATAGGGAGGTTGTTCAGCAATAAACTCGTCGATCCCAACTCGCCGAACTCTTTTGAGCGATCCCTAGACCGGGTCAAAGCTAGATTAACCCGTTTTCACGGTGAAGACCCCTAACCAGATCAGATGACAAATTACGGCACTAGCCACGATCAAGCAAAACCAGAAGCATTAAGCTAAGCCCAACTCGTCTAACAGCCTATCCACATGCTAGATCACTCTTTGGTGAATCAAGCCATCACTGACATGGCACTTGGTCTCTGATTCCATCGGCACTAGCCTTAGGTCAAGGCCCAAATCAGATCTCTCTTGATCAGGGAGAGATTAGCATTAAGCTTAGCCATGTTAGAAGAAATCGGAGTTCAGATCATGGCTAGAACGGCGAGGGAATCAATGGATTAACCTCTGATCACCCTATCCTCGAGATCCACATGGATCTACTCGCGCCTAATGGAATGAGTGCGGAGGAGTAGGGTAGATCTAGATTGCATAAACATAAAGAACTTAAAATGAAATTGCAGAAAGTAAAGATTAAGATCAAACTTAATTCATTAACTTAAATGCATTATCATAAAGATTACCTTATACAAGCATAAAGGAAACAACAATAAAATAGAGAAAGTTTTTCAGCTAAACATCAGATTAAAATGATAAGAGAGTGATTAGAGGGTATTTATAGGGTCATTTGCATAACCCTAATGGTCAAACCGACCTAAGTCGTTCAACCAGGAATCTTGCCCTCGGAGTCCTTGCACGAGCTTGGGCACCGAGGAGTGGTTCTTGTCTTTGTCCTCGGGGGTTGAGACTGAGTGTGATACACACCTCAATGTGCTTCTCTAAGGTTGTTGGGAATGAACCCTAATCAAAGGGAAATCGAAGTACTTCCTTTGACAAGTAGTGGATGTGATGCGGAAGTTGGTGGGTTGAAGATTGATCCACAAGAAGAATGCTAGGCTTCTTGATACACTCAGACACACTTCTGATCAAGGGCAATCCTCTCTAGATCACTTGGTGTGGTTTGCACGTTTAGACAAAGCGGCTAAGCTTCCAACGGCTAGGTCTTTATTGATATTGAGTTGAAAAAGTTACACGGCTGCAAGGGGACCTTATAAAATGGTCCTATCAGCTAGCCCTAGGGCCGACTCAAAGCAAAAGAAACAAAACAAAGATGGGTCGCAGCCCATTAACAAGCAAACACGAAACAAAAACGCAAAACAAATAACTTAGAGTTCGGTTTGGCCTTGCTTCACAAGCTGAAGCCTTGGCCACTTATTAAACGAAATTAAAAGGCCTACGGACTCTAAGACTCTCTATTCTAAGAGGCTGGAGCCATTGGGCTTGGTGTAACTGCAAAGACATTTATATTAAACACAAAACATACCTTGTTGGACCGAATGGAAGGCCAAGCCTTGTTCGTTGCTTCCAGCTCAAGTCTTGACNTCTTGATCAGCTTCTTGAATGTCTTGAATGTCTTGGTTCTCTTCTTGACGTGATGCTTGGTCTTGGTCTGAGTCCTTTGTCTTCATCGCACTTCTTGAAAACACTTCAACATGGCTCTTGTTAATTTTGGTGCGGTTTGGTGAAAAAGCATCCTCTTCTTTGCATAGCACTTCAGCCATAGTTTCTCCTAGTTGCTCCCTAAGCTTGCATGCTCTAGCTCTGGTCATGGGTCTGCCTGGTTCCATTGGCTTAATGCCCTCATTAGAGTGGATGGTCCGAGTGTAATAGATTTATCTTCCCTTGCGGCAGATAGGTTAAGGCTAGTGACTGAGGCATCTTTTCC
Organism: Lepidium aucheri; assembly: GCA_900406435.1. Taxonomy (NCBI): domain Eukaryota; kingdom Viridiplantae; phylum Streptophyta; class Magnoliopsida; order Brassicales; family Brassicaceae; genus Lepidium; species Lepidium aucheri. Next base: position 15,504 of record OVBA01005833.1, read on the forward strand.
TGAGCATTCCGAGCAGTCCTCGCCCTGCGATCCACGAGGTAGCCCTCCGAGTTTCCACGATATTTTTTACCTAGCAGCTGATCCAATTGTCCTTAGCTCCAGTTTTAGCTCCTTTTTGCCCCTTTTCCTAGATAAAAGTCCAAACTCCAAATGCAAAGGCAAAGAAAGCAAAATAAACCTAAAAAGACCTAAGTAGACGGAAAATCTATCTAAACGGATGCAAAGCTACCTAAAACAAGACTCTAAAACCATCAAAAATCACACACATCAGCTACCACTATGCTGAACACAAGAGCGTGAGCTTTGCTGCGGCTCAACTCATGGACAACGCTTCATTGGGGTGGGATCGCAACATAGCTGAACGAAGATGTCACCCGCTACAACCAAGTCATTACTAGGGAAGAAATGAATTTTAATCTTCGGAAAAGTTATGTACCTCTATATTTTCAATGGGACTTACAGAAAAGGTTTCGTAAGATGGTGCAGGGAAATAGGTCTATGGAGGAACATTTTGAGGAGTTCGAAAGCTTGAGGAACCGCTTGGATACTGTGGAATTTGAGGAGAACCTCATGGCTCAATTTTTTGGATGGTTTTCAAGATAGGATAGCTCGAAAAGTGAAGAGGCAACCTTACCACGAGCTGCATGAGCTGCTGCACTATGCCATACAAGTCAAGCAGAATATCAAGAAGAAGACGGCCGCAACAAGCCGCGCCAAAAACAACAACACTTAGAATGCGCCCGTCGTTAGACAACAAGACAAAGGAAAGGTCGGTGAGCAAGAAACACGTTTCCAGAAAGCTTATGAAGAACCAGCTAAGAACCAACGTCCTGAGGTTAGTAAGGTTTCATATCCATCTAGAACTCTTGACATTTTGTGCTTTAAGTTTCAAGGTCGCGGGCATATGGCTAGAGATTTCTTAAACTGTAGAACCATGATTGTCACGACCAGAGGAGAGTATTAGTCACAAGATGAAGATGAGATGGAGATTGATGAAGTAGAATAGGCTGAGGAAACAGTCCCCTATCTGGAAGTGGGAGGACTTCTTGTAGCCCGCCGCGTCCTTAGTTCGATGATCGTACCAGAACAGAAAGCACAAAGAGAAAACATTTTCCCCACAAGATGCACTATAAACAACAACGTATGTAGCCTTATAATTTATAGTGGTTCTTGTACTAACATGGCTACCAAGTCTGTGGTTGAGAAATTAGGTTTTATCACAACAAAGCATCCAAGACCGTATTCAAAGATGGCTTAAAGACAAAGTGGATATCAAGGTCTCGGAACAAGTCACCATTCCTTTCAGCATTGGGAGATACCAAGACAAACCACTGTGTGACGTAGCACCCATGCAAGCCGGTCACATTCTTCTTGGCAGGCCATGGTAGTTCGATAAAGAAGCCATTGACAACGGTCGCACCAACTTCTACTTGTTCATTCATGAGAAACGCAAGAATAGTCTAGCACCTCTCACACAAGCTCAAGTACATGATCTTCAAATGAAGATGAGTCAGTCCACTAAGGTAAGTAAACCTTCTCTCTTTGTGATTCCAAGTGTGATTGAAAAGACCTTGTGTGCCAAGCAACTTGTACTACTAAACTTCAAAGAGAATGTGTGCTTAGAAATGTCGTATGGATAACTTCCTCCAAAGATCCCTGAGCTTTTGGAGCAGTTCAAGGACGTATTTTCAAAAGAAACACCATCAGGTCTACCACCGATCTGGGGGATAGAACACCAAATCAACTTTGTGCCTCTCTCTGCTGTACCTAACCGTGCAGCTTACCACATAAATCCTCAAGAAGCTAAAGAGCTAGAGCGTCAAGTCCAAGATCTTTTGGTCAAAGGTTACATTAAAGAGAGTCTATGCCCATGTGCAGTTCCGGTCTTGCTAGTGCCCAAGAAAGATGGAACGTGGAGAATGTGCGTAGAATGTTGTGCGATAAACAACATCACCATCAAGTATCGCCATCCCATTCGACGCTTAGACGACACGTTAGGTGAACTTCATGGAGAGAACCACAAGAGAAAGCCTTCTCCTAGTTGAAGTCATGCCTCACCAAGGCTCCAGTGTTAGCTTTGCCCAACTTTGATAAGACGTTTGAAGTGGAGTGTCATGCGTCGGGATTAGGCATGCGAGCTGTATTGACACAAAATAAAAGACCTATAGTTTATTTCAGTGAGAAGCTATGTGGAGCCACCCTCAACTATCCAACCTACGACAAGGAGCTATATGCATTGGTCCGAGCATTGGAAGTTTGGCATCATTATCTTCGTGCGAAGGAAGTTTTGGTTCACATCGATCATGAAACTCTTAAGCATTTGAGGGGATAAACAAACTTGAAGAAGAGGCATGAAAAATGGTTAGAATCTATGGAGACGTTCCCTTATGTAATCAAGTACAAGAAGAGAAAGGAGAACGTAGTGGCGGATGCATTGTCTAGAACGCACAACCTCATCACCATTATGGACGCAAAAGTTTGTGTATACTGCAAGGATAACTACAAGGAGGATCCAGATTTCGGAGACATCTACCAAGCTTGTAGCAAAGGAGCTTTCGGGTCTTACTATATTCATGAAGGGTATTTGTTCCTAGAGAAGAGTTTGTGTATACTGCAAGGATAAATTCGAGATCTAATCCTGAGGGAAGCTCATGGTGAGTGAATTATGGGCCACTTCGGTGTTCACAAGACTCTAGCGATGGTGAACGAGAATTTCTTTTGGCCTCACCTAAGGAGAGATGTGGAACGACTTTGTATCAAATGTGCAACATGTTTCAAAGCCAAAGATAAGTCTCATCCACATGGTCTTTATCTTCTATTACCTATTCCTAATGCTCCATGGGTGTATCTTTCAATGGATTTTGTTTTAGTTTTGCCAAAGATCAAGCACGAGGACTCAATCTTCGTTGTGGTGGATTGGTTCTCCAAGATGGCTCACTTCATACATTGTGAAATACCAATGATGCATCCCAAATAGCTGATCTTTTCTTCAAGGAAGTGGTGCGTTTATATGGAGTTCCAAGGACCATTGTATCAGATCTGAACACTAAGTTTATGAGCCACTTTTGGCAAACCTTTTGGCGTAAACTAGGCACCAAGCTGCTCTGCTCCACCACTTGTGATGAGGGCATCAAGCCAATGGAACCAAACCGACCTATGACTAGAGCT
>OVBA01005834.1:0-18669 GCA_900406435.1 Lepidium aucheri
AGTATAGATTAGGATTAATTCACATAAGTTGGTTACTATACGAAAAGACACTTTTCGTATAGTTGCATTGTTTCGTATAAGTTTGTGTCCATTTGTATAGATGTAATGTTTCATATAGTTGTAATGGTTCGTATGATTGTGTTTGTTCATACGAACCCATACGATCACATATATTGCTTTGTAATTTCGTATGGAACAAGTAGTGTGTGTGTGTAAAACTCTTTTTTACAATCAATCAAATATCTTAACAGTCAGTACATAAAGACGTATATTCAAAAGACGTTATGTGAACTTTTGATAATTTAATATGCTCATATATCTCCTTTTTTATTAAAAAAACAACCATTTACAAGCTTTTGAGACCTAGCCTTGGGACAACTTTGTTTGTGCGGTAAGAGAGAGAGAAAAACAATTTGTTTAGACCATTTTTAGTGGGAGTTTCTTATAAAATTTCTTATCATTAAAAAAATAAAAAATAATGAAAAAGTAAGAGAGATGCGAAAGATGGTTTCTTATTTGAGAACCCCATAAAAAACTCTCATGCCATATATGGATATATGATTTGTTAAATTTCATATTTACAATAAAAATTTAATTACAAAATTAAGTTACATTAAAATATTAATATTTTTATTTTTCAAGAAATTCTAACAAATTTTCACCAATGCAAATACTCTTAGTGTTCGGTGTCATTGTGAGCTTTAGATGTGCTTATTATATAAAATATTTTAATTTATAATGGAATAAAATGATTGTGTTTTATATTGAAATAATTTACAATAGTTGGCAGAATCAAATACTCTAAGATACTAGAAAACTATTGAGATATCGATATTGTTAGGATTTACAAATCTTCCTTATCTCTCTTTTTCTATGCTAAGTCGGTTCCTAGGTTATATTGTAACTTTATAAATACGTTTTGTCATAATGAATAAAGGCAAGCAATTATTTCTCCACAAAGCAGCCAAAATTTTAAACCTAATTTCTTCTGCTTCTTCATTACTCAACATCCATTTTTTCTACTCTATTTCCTTTGCTACAAAACAGAGCACTTCTTCTTCTTCTTCTTCTTTTCTTTCTCTACCTTTAAAATCATGTTTGCTCCTACTGTTGCTGAACCTCAAGTTTCTCCCTATACTCTCTACCCCTCAGACAATCCCAGTACTCTTATCACTCCTATCCTTCTTCATGGTAACAATTACACCGATTCAGCCACCGAACTCACCAATTATCTCCAAGCCAAGAAAAATATTGGTTTCATCAATGGGAAAATCGAAAAACCAACTTCAGAACCGGATCTCACACGCTGGACTTCTGCCAATTCTATGATAGTAGGATGGATTCGTACTTCTATTGATCCTACTATTCGCTCAACCATCTCTCATGCGCCAGGTACTCACAAATTGTGGGAGTCTATCGAGTGGCGTGTGTCATCATCTCGTGGAAAACAACATCACCAATTGCAAGCAAAACGGTCAAACGGTTCTGGAATATTTTGGTAAGCTATCCAAACTCTGGGAAGAACTACAAGATCTTAAGACTACTCAAACATGTACCAGTTCTGCCGCAATGGATCTTGAGAAAGAAAGAGAAGAGGCTTGAGTGCATAAGTTTCTCTTTGGACTTGATGATGTGCGATTTGGCTTAATCCATTCTTAAATAATCAACGAAGAGCCATTACCTTATCTGAACTCTGTTTATGCTCGTGTCACAAGGGATGAACAACATCTTCTCACCATCCGTTCGAAAGAGGTTGTTCAAGACGCTGTAGCTTTCTCTGTGCACAACACGTCGACCAACTGTTATTGCGGTTAACTCTAAGACTCGTGATCCCAATCATTTTTGTACTCACTGCAATAGAAAGGGACATGAAGTGTCTCAGTGTTTTCATTTTCATGGGTTTCCTGAGTGGTACTTGGAACAACAACAAACTCGAGGCACAAGTAATTCATGCGGACGCGGTGGCCGCACAAACAGCTCTAGAGGTCGAGGCCGTGGCAGAGCTGCTGCAACACAACTGGTTTCCGCTGTAACTACACCTCTTCCAACTTGTTTCTGAAGCAAGGAGGGCTTACAACTGATCGTGTATCTGGTGAAACAAAATTAACTGATGTCATTATTGATACCAGAGCTTCACATCACATGACTGGTGATAAGTCTTTGTTACATGATCTGAAATTAATTCTTCCTTTAAGAGTTATGTTTCCTAATGATCGTAAGTCACGTGCTACACACGTTGGCGATATGGTTTTGAATACGAAACATATGCTTAAAGAAGTCTTATATGTGCCTAATTTCAATTGCACTTTAATTTCAATGGCAAAACTTCTTAAGCAAACTAAAGGTATCGCAATATTCACTGACACATTATGTATCTTGCAGAACCGTTTTATGAGGACCCTGATTGGAATCGGTGAAGAGAGAGAGGGAGTGTACTACTTCATGGGATTCGTGGTTGCTTCTGCAAACAAGACAATTCAATTGAAGTCATCTCAGGCAGTATTATGGTATCGTCGTCTTGGCCATCTATCTTCTATAATTTTGCATTCTTTAAATCTTTTTAATAAGGATATTGTAGACTCGGATCACACTATTACATGTGATATTTGTCTCTGAGGTAAACAAACTCGTTCTATATTTCCTGATAGCTCTAATAAAGCATCTTAACCATTTGAATTGATTCATTGTGAGATGTGTGGTCCCTATCAAGTTCTTTCCACAATCGGCACTGCTTACTTCTTATGTTGATGATTATTCAAACGCTGTATGAGCATATTTGCTTCTTGAAAAGTCAAAGGTGTCAACGGTTATTCAAAAATTTTGCACAATGGCGATGAAACAGCTTGACCAACAAGTCAAATCGGTTAGAACTGATAATGGAACAGAATTCATGGTGTTGCGTACTTATTTTCGTGCAAATGGCATCTTACATCAAACTTCATGTGTAGACACTCCTCAACAAAATGGTCGTGTGGAAGGGAAACATCGGCACATCCTTAATATAGCTCGATCATGTTTATTTCAAGCTAATCTTCCTATTCGTTTTTGGGGGGAAAGTATCTCTGCTGATGCACAAATTATTAATCGCATACCATCACCTGTTCTTCACGGAAAAACTTTGTATGAGATGTTGTTTGGTTCTCCACCGAACCTTGATACTCTACGAGTTTTTGGATGTTTATGTTACGCTCATTGACATCCACGCGACAAACACAAATTTGGGGCTAGTGGTTGTCGTTGCTTATTTCTTGGCTACCCGCCTAGAAAGAAAGCATGGACCGTTTATGATCTGGAAACCGACGAGTTTTTCACAAGTCGCGATGTTGTATTCTTTGAAGATCAGTTTCCTGGTTACAATGAAGATAGAAGTGTTTCGTCTCTTACAACCACTTTACCTTATATTGTGCTTGACGATTGGTCTTTACCTCCGCTGCCTACTGATTCAACACCTCAAGTTATTACCTCACCATCGCCTGATGCTGCGTCAACTTCACCAGTTTTACCGAGTACTCCGCCACCTCCTAGTGACTCGGGTACTACTTTGGTTGCGTTACCTGATGAACCACCATCACCTGGCTTGCTAGAGATTCTTGGACGTGGTTATAGACAACGCAAACCTTCTGTGTTATTGAAGAATTTTGTAACCAATACTACTACACTCACGGCTACACCTCTCTTTCTCACTTCTCCAACAACGCAGGATCTTCAGAAACATCCTCAGGTAATATTGTGTATCCAACTGCTAATTATGTTTCTGACAAGTGTTTCTGTTTGAGTCACAGGGCTTTTCTCGCTGCTGTTACTTCTAATTCTGAACCGGTTTTGTACAAGGAGGCTGTACGAGATCAAGTATGGCGTGATTCAATGGATGATGAACACTCTTCGTTACTGAAAAACAATACTTGGATTGATGTTACTTTACCTCCGGACAAGAAAGTCATTGGTAGCAAGTGGGTTTATCGTATCAAGTACAACTCTGATGGAACTATTTCTAGATACAAATCTCGTCTTGTTGCTCTCGGCAATCTTCAAACTGAGGGAGAGAATTATACAGAAACTTTTGTACCAGTTGCAAAACCATCCACAATCCATGTTTTACTAGATGTTTCTGCTGCTAAAGGCTGGGAAGTTCATCAAATGGACGTTCATAATGCCTTGGAGATTTAGACAAAGAAGTTTACATGAAACATCCTCCCGGTTATGAAAATTTGGATCCAACGAAAGTGTGTCTTCTCAAGAAGTCTATATATGGTTTAAAACAGGCTCCCTGGTGTTGGTTTTCAAAGCTTCGGACTGCCTTACTTGCTTACGGATTTCAGCAAAGCAAAGCCGATACATTACACTTCTTGTTTACAAAGGACGACATCATTTTGCATATATTGATTTACGTCGATGTCTTTGTTGTAGCTTGCAGTTATCTTTCTACTTTGACTCGCTTTAAGGCTTATCTAAATCAGTGTTTTCACATGAACGATTTAGGTAAATTGAAATACTTCTTGGGCATTGAGGTCGCTCGTAATGCTACAAGGTTCTTTCTTTCACAACGAAAGTACTCTCTAGACATCATTGCTAAAACCGGGTTACTTGTTGCCAAACCGTCTCTTGTTCCAATTGAGTTGAATAACAAGCTTTCAACTGTGACATGTCCATTGCTTACGGATCGTCTTAAACATCGAAGGCTAATTGGACGGCTCATCTATTTATTGTTCACACGACCCGAGCTTCTTATGCGGTACACATTCTCTCTCAATTCATGAGTAAACCACTTGAAGCACATTGGACAGCCGCTCTTCGAGTTGTTTGTTATGTAAAAGGCACTCCAAGTCACAGTATACTTCTCCGCGTAGATTCAGATCTTAAGATCAATGCTTTTTGTGACTCCGATTGGGCTGCTTGTCCTCTTACTTGATGGTCTTTGAATGCTTACACCGTTCTACTTGGTAATACTCCAATATCTTGGAAGACAAAGAAACAACAAACAGTAGAAATGTCTTCTACTCAGGCAGAATACCGTTCTATGTCTTATGCTCTTCGTGAGTTACTTTGGCTCAAAGAATTGCTGTACACGTTTGGTGTGCCTCATGATGATCCAGTGAAACTTCATTGTGATAGCAAATCTGCCTTATATATTGTTTCGAATCCTGTTTTCCATGAACGTACTAAGCATTTCAAACGCCATTGTCATTTGTTCGAGATGCACTCACCTCAAAGATCATCACCACCGAACATATTACTATAAAAGAGCAACCAGCTAACCTTCTTACAAAAGCAGTTCCAGGACCGGCTTTTACATATCTTGTCTCCAAGTTGGGGATGCAGGACATCTCACCACCAATTTGAGGGGTATTGAGATATCAATATTGTTAGGATTTGCAAATCTTCCTTATCTCTTCTTTTTTTATGCTAAGTCGGTTCTTCTGTTATATTGTAACTCTATAAATACATTTTGTCACAATGAATAAAGGCAAGCAATTATTTCTCCACACTTTTAGAAACAAACCTTGTTGGATTTATATTGATCGTTAAAGAATATATAGCTAACAATAATTTACAATAACTTCTTGAGAATCTGTTGTGACTGTGAATGAGTAAGGCCAAAACTGTTACATTTCATACACATAACACCATGTTAATCCGAACACAAATCATTTAGTAACAATGCTAAAATCTTGTGTATCTCATCGTTCTTAATATGTGTCTTATCGTTGGCAACAAACACATGAACTCCTTCGTCTTCTCCTTTAATCTGAATCCAACTACATCCAGGCTTTTTCTTCAAATCTTTAGCTTTCATCATCTCTCTCATCTTCGCAACTTCATCCCAACTTCCTTCAACTGCATATGCATTCGATATTGTAACATAATTACCGGAGTTTTCAGGTTCTGATTCTAACAATTGCTTAGATAAGTAGTCCACAAGTTCAGTCTTATGCTGCTTGTTGCACGAAGCTACCAATGATTGGATCATACGTGCATCTGGCTTATATGGCATTTCCTCGATCAACTCTAAAGCCTTGTATGTTTCTCCAGATGATGCAAGAAGATCTACCATTAGTCCATAATGTTCCAAGCATGGTTTCATGCCATGTTTAAAAACCATTTCAGTGAAAATGTTGATTGCTTGAACAATATCCCCAGCATGGGTACACGCAGATAGAAGGCTTGTGAATGTTATGTTGTCGGGTTTAATAGCCACATCTTCCAATCTTCTGTATAGAGCTAACGCTTCTTTCACGTTTCCATATAATGCATATGCAGAGATCATGGCATTGTGGAGAGGCAATTCATCGTATAACTTATTTCCGAAAACCCTCTTTGCTTGGTTTATATCTCCACATTTAGCATACATGTCAACCAAAGAAGTTTCAAAAGAAACCGAAGACGAATGCTGTAAATTTCTTATGATGTATCCATGGATTGATCTTCCAAAATTCAAGGAAGCTAGATGTGCGCAAGCTGAAAGAGCTACAGTGATGCTAAAAGCATTCGGTCTTAGCCCGGATTCTTGCATCTTTCTGAGATAAATAATTGCCTCTTCACTGCAACCATTTTGTACCAAACCATTCATCATAGTCGTCCACGAGATAAGATTTGGAAATATGCCTGAGGACTGCATCTGCAAGAACATTTCCTTGGCTTCATCTACCTGTCCATTTCTGAGAAGACTTAGAATGATCGAGTTCCATGTAATTATATTTGGAGGTACACTTTCTAGCTGCATGTCATAAAACAATCTCAAAGCTTCTCCGCTAAGACCAGAATCTGCATAAGCTGCAAGTAACGTATTCCACAGTATCAAGTCTTTTTCTACTGTAGAATCAAACACTTTCTTAGCATCAACAATGCTGCCACACTTGCCATACATATCAACAGCGCTACTGGCTAAGACGATGTCAGATTCAAAACTGTGTCTAATGCAATAACATTGCACCTCTTTCCCGAGTTTTAGATTCTGTGTACGTGCAGCTGCCGACATCAATGTTGACAAAGTGACACTATCATATCTCAGGTTCTCTAGTCTCATTAATTTGCACATGTAGATAGCATCATCAACTAGTCCTTGTTGAACATACCCGGAAATAAGCAGATTCCATGTTACTACATCTTTTTCGATCATCCGATCAAAAATCATTTCAGCATACTCGACTAAACCAACTTTGCAATAGAAATTCAAGATTGATGTCCCAAGAATATTATCTAGCTCCAGTCCATTTACAATGGCAATGGCATGAGATTGTTTGCCTTCTATAACTCCACCCATATTGGCGGAAGCAGATAAGCAAGTTGAAACAGTTACGCGAGTAGGCTCAATACCTTCCTTCCTCATATCAGATAGAAGCCGAATCGCTTCCTCATTCATACCATTTTGTACATAACCAACCATCAATGCATTCCAAGCAACAACATTTCTTTCAGAAATTTTATCGAACACCTTTCTTGCATCATTCAAAACACCGCATTTTCCATACATATCAGCCAAACTACTAGCCACAAACACACAATCATGAAAACCAGCTTTCACTACATACCCATGAACCCCTCTCCCAAAACGACTCCACTGCAACGCACCACAAGCCTTGCAAACATTCGGAACAACATAATTATCTGGCAAAACTCCATTTTCAAGCATCTCAACAAAACCCATTAAAGCTCCTTCACAGAGTCCAATCTTGCATTTCAGACCAATAATAGCTGCCCAAGAGAAAACATTCCGGACCCTCAATCTCGAGAAAAGATCTTGAGCAACGTCAAGAGCATCACATTTCGCGTAGAATATCAACAATTTGGTCTCTATGTACTCGTTCCTAGCGTAAAAATCACCGTTCTTCAAAATCCGAGCATGAATTTGCTGACCCGTGCACAAATCTCTCTCGTAAACGCACCCTTGGAGGATTTCACCGTATATCTCGGGACCAACGCGTACGTTTCTGAACTCCATCTCCTTAACCAAACGCAGAGCTTCTCTGATTTCACCATGCTTACATAGAGACGAAACCTGATGAAAGTAAGATGTGGAAGAAGGATTTGCAGCTTGATCATGGTGAAGTTTCGAAAGTTTTGCTGAAACTGGATAAGGAAGATTAACAACGGTGGTGTTGAAAGGAAGAGAAGCCATTCATGCCTCTGAATAACGTCGGACTCTGAAGATAACAGAGTAAGAGTGAGACTACCTGTAATTGCCAGTATCACAATGTTCTTGTATGGATTTAATATTTCAAACAAGACTCAATCTGAGCAAATTGGTTCTCAAAGGAAATCCTACAAGGTGAACTAAACCGTTTCTGGATCATCAACACAAAAGTAGAAATACTGATGTTTGATTGAGAACATATGTTTGATTGGATACGTCTGGAAATCGAGGATGATCAAAAATGTAGATTCTGAACAGACAACTGGTTCCGAATTGAATACATATCTTAAGGATTTTGTCTGAACACCAGTGATCGATCACTAGTTTATGGAATGGTCAACACTGGATTTTATCACCTGCAAGGACAAATGAACAAGTCAGCATTCAAGCTTATCATATAACATTTACATTCTCGTCTATGAATGGTACTGAGTTACAGAATACAAGAAGGAAGAAGAAACAAAGAGCTTTATGGGTGAAAGAGAAACCTAACTAAACCACAACATAATTACTGTTCGATTTTGTACTCTGGTTTATCCTAATTTTGTTTTATTTAATCCCAGGAACAACTAGATTTGTTTACTCCAACATACGAACACAGATAAAGCCTAACCTTGATGCATTGCTTTGATTGTTGTGGATTGAATTAATTTTTTTTTTAATTTCTTCTTCTCTTTACTGTTTCTCCTCTTACATGAAATAGAGTCGTTTCTGGGTTTTTTCTGTTTGGCTCTCTCACTTTGTTTTCACTTACGAAGAGAGATAACATAATCTTTTATATGTGTGTTTTTGTTCTGCTATATCTCCTTATCTTTTCAGATGAGGTCACGTTTCACCCACACATATCCTGGAAAGCCCAATAAGCAAATCCACAAAAGAAAACCTAGATAGAAAATCCAATAACATAAGGGCATTTTATGGGCCAGGCCCAAAATGGTTTCTGCACTCTCCAGAAAGACTGAGACAAACAGCAAGCTTCCAGTAATTCCTAGAGAAAAAAACTTTTACACTTTTGTTGACTCAAAGTTATTTTTGTCTAATATTGAGTCAAACATATAATCAATGACGATATTAAAGATATAGTATGTTTAGTTATTGAATTTGATATCAAAAATATGGTTTTTCAACTAATTAACTCATGAAAAATAACTAAAACATTTTACCAAGATCACTTGTTTTCGTGGTCAAAGATCACTTGTTTTCTACCTAAAACATGTACTATTCAGTAAAAATTTCATGTTGTGCTTTATAGAGAGATTCCTACATAACCCACATAAATGATAATGTAATGAAATGGAATAAAGTGTAACCCTAATACATTAAGAAAAGTGTAGATGTAAGGCATGAGATAATCAATGTACATAAATATAAGAATATTCCGGTTTGAACTTTTATTATATTAGGTTTGGCCTACAAGAAAAGGTTTACATATCTGAAAAACCCAGGAATAGACTTCATCTCTTTCTTTCTAATAATCCTAGCTAGCTATGCAGTCTCCCCAAGTAATCAACAACCCTAATCCAAATGCTTCGTTTTCAAATTCCATTTTCTCCTTATATTTATCGATCTTTACATACTCTTAATTAATTGCTAAACGTTTAACTAGAGCCTTTTACAAAACATCCTTAAAAGGGAGTTTTTCTCGACCTATTGTGGTTTGTCTTTTCTTTTTAGGAGTATAAACTATATATCGACAAAAACAAAATAGTCATTCACTTTCCAGACTAAAATAATTAAAATTTATTACAAACTAAAAATAGAATAGTTTGCAGGTGAAAGAAAATGGCTGAACAGTTGCTGCTTCATGGAACTCTTGAGGTAAAGATATATAGGATCGATAAGTTGCATAAACGAGCAAGATTCAATTTATGCGGCAAGGTAACCTTTTGATTTTCCTAATTTTAATTTCGTTATAAATTTGTTAATTATAGAATTTTTTTGTCAAACTATTGAATTGACAAGAATCATATTCATAATTCAAATTTCTCAAACCTCTAATAATACCACGTGACCTAGTCTGAAATTATTAATTATCCATTGATTTAAATAATAAGCTATTATATATATATATATATATATATATATATGTATATATACTAATTTTTTGTTAATCATTTTTATGTTTTGTATTTTATATTTTATGTAATTTTTTATATTTGAATATGAAGGTGTAGGTATGGGTATTCGAATATCCGTTTTGATTTGATCGGGTCTTTTTGGGTTTCAGGTTTTCATTTTCAATTATTTAAGATCTATTAGAGTATTTTTATTTTGGTTTGGTTTCGTTCGGATGAAACAGTTCAGGTTTGGGTATTTTTATATAAATTATATAAAAATTTAAAAATAATAAATTCAATAGAAATAATCAAATAAATCTAAAAAAACTAAAAATATATCATGTATCCATTCAGTTCTTGATTCGGTTCCGGTTTGAGTTCGAGGTTGATTTTTTGGATACATTAATTTAGAACCTATTTGATTATTTTGTCAAGTTCGATATTTATCGGATTGATTTTGATTCGGGTTTTAAATATTATGCCCAAGACTATGAAAATGTGCCTCATACTAAATATAGTTCTAGATCTGCCACTATATATTATAATGATTAAAATATTAAATTATATATTCAATCGTCGAGTTCTTTTCGGTTGGTTAGGAGGATGATCGAAAATTAGGGTTTGATCAAATTGTTGACAAAAAAAATCATTTATTTAACTTTGTCTCAAATGATATGGCTAAATAACTTCAAACATTTCTCAATTTGTACAATTTCTTTAGTTAAATAAAAGATTGAATTGACGAAGCTTTTTAACGAGTTAGACATATTAGACATGTTAATTACCTTGTTAAATGAAACATGAAATGATTCATAGGGGAACAATGAGTCAACAGGGAAGACGAATCAATCACAAATTAAAAGACTAACGGACTCATGCACAAATATGTTCGGAGGACATCTCTACGCAACCATTGACCTAGATAGGTCAAGGGTGGCTCGAACCATGATGAGACGTCATCCTAGATGGTTACAAACCTTCTTTGTCTACACCGCACATTCAATCTCCAAAATTGTATTCACAATAAAAGAAAACGAACCGGTCAGTGCGAATTTGATCGGCCGAGCGTATTTACCTGTCACTGAAGTCATCTCTGGAGAACCTATAGACAAATGGCTCGATATCTTAGACGCTAAAAGAAGTCCAATCCAAGGTGGTTCGAAAATCCATGTCCGTGTAAAGTTCAATCCTGTGACACAAGACGTGAACTGGAACAAAGGAATCATATTACCTTCCTTCAATGGAGTTCCCAACGCATTTTTCAACCAAAGAGAAGGTTGTAAAGTTACGCTTTACCAAGACGCTCATGTTCTCAACGATTTCCCGGACATTACTCTCTCAGGAGGACAAGCGATATACAAACATCATCGCTGTTGGGAAGAGATTTTTGATGCGATATGGGAAGCAAAGCATTTGATATATGTTTCTGGTTGGTCGGTAAACACCAACATAAATTTGATTAGAGATCCTAACCGGTCAAGACCTGAAGGGAACCTGAAGTTAGGGGAATTACTAAAGAAAAAAGCTGCAGAAAACGTTACGGTATTGATGCTTGTGTGGGACGATAGAACGTCTAATAGTTTTCTTAAGAGAGATGGTTTGATGATGACTCATGATCAAGAAACTTCTAGTTACTTCAGGAACACGAAAGTGCATTGCGTTCTCTGTCCTCGGAAACCGGATAGTGGTAAGAGCATTGTTCAAGGAGTCGAGGTTGCTACGATGTTTACTCACCATCAGAAAACAATCGTGGTAGATGCTGAAGTTGAGGGATCAAACACAAGGAGAAGGATTGTGAGTTTTCTTGGAGGTATTGATCTTTGTGGTGGGAGGTATGATAATCAGGAACATCCTTTGTTCAGTACATTGAACAATGTTCATTCAAATGACTTTTACCAACCCAATTTTAATGGCGCATCAATCAAAAAAGGCGGTCCGCGTGAGCCTTGGCATGATATTCACTGTAGGCTAGATGGTCCAGCGGCTTGGGATGTTTTGTACAATTTTGAGCAGAGATGGATGAAACAAGGTAGTGGCAGAAGGTACCTTGTATCGATGCCACGGCTTTCAGAGATCACGATTCCACCACTACCATTTGTGCAATCGAACAATAAAGAAGGTTGGACAGTTCAAGTTTTCAGATCAATAGATGGAGGTGCGGTTGAAGGGTTCCCAGAGGATCCTCGGGAAGCTTCAAGTGTAGGACTTGTAGTCGGGAAAAATAATGTGATAGAGAAAAGCATACAAGACGCTTATATAAATGCCATAAGGAGAGCCAAACACTTCATCTACATTGAGAACCAATATTTCATAGGAAGCTCCTTTGGATGGAGCTCTAGAGACGTTGACTTGAATGAGATCAATGCATTACACCTCATTCCCAAAGAGCTTTCCTTGAAGATTGTGAGCAAAATCGAAGCAGGTGAGAGGTTCTCGGTGTATATAGTGATTCCATTATGGCCAGAAGAAGTACCCGAATCACAAAAGGTTCAAGCAATACTGGACTGGCAAAGGAGAACCATGGAGATGATGTATACAGACATTGTCATTGCACTTCGGAAGAAAGGTTTAGATGAAAACCCTAGAGATTATTTAACGTTCTTCTGCCTCGGGAACCGAGAAGTTGGCAAAGCCGGTGAATATTTGCCTCCGGAAAAACCAGAGGCTAATTCTGATTACGCAAGAGCTCAAGAATCTCGTCGGTTCATGATTTATGTTCACTCTAAAATGATGATTGGTAAGTCAATAATATATCTTGCATCACAAGAAAACAATCATACACTTCTCTTTAACATAGTTCCTATCTCTATGCAGTTGATGATGAATATATTATAGTAGGATCAGCCAATATTAACCAAAGGTCAATGGATGGAGCTCGAGATTCAGAGATCGCAATGGGAGCATATCAACCTAACCATCTGCTATCTACCAATCAAATGAGACCAACGGGTCAAGTTTTTAGCTTCAGAATTTCACTATGGCTTGAACATCTACGGATGATTACCAACGCATTTCAGTTTCCCGAAAGCAAAGAGTGTATAAGATTGGTAAATGCAAAGGCAGATGAGCTCTGGGGGTTATATTCAGCTCAAGAGTATCCTCGAAATGATGATCTACCAGGGCATTTGCTTAGTTATCCGATTAGCATCAGCATCAATGGTGAAGTAACTAATCTTGCTGGGAGTGAAATATTTCCTGATACTAAAGCAAAGGTTTTAGGCCAAGTATCTAATCTGATTCCTCCAATTCTCACCACTTAGGTGATGTAACACTTTCATTGCCAACTCTTTGTATGTGTAATTTTAGTGGTTATGTATCCTATTCACATTGATAACTAAGAGACTCTTCACTAATTTCGTTTTCTATTGTTATATATATTCCATGTATCCAAATTTAATACAACTATACTCAATACTGAATATACGTACGTAAAAGTTACACAAAAATCATGCAAAAATCTTTTAAAACCATCAGAATTCTATAAAATCTACTGGTCTGGCATTCGGTTCTTTGGTTATGTTGAGATTTATTTCGTTTTTGATTTTTTTCTTCGATTTTAAAAATATGGTAACCACATATATACTCACTAAATTTCAGTTTCTTTCATTTTTCCTCGGTTTCGACTCCAAATAACACCACAAGAAAACACGCATTTTGCGACAAAAAAAAACGTAGCAAATCCGTTGCAAATGGCAATTTGGGACGGATTTGCGACGTCCAAAAAACTTCACAAAACGCGTGTCGCAAAAAAAAAACACCGCAAGTTCGTCGCAAAACTTGCGACGGACTAGATTCCTCGCGAATCCCTCGCATAGACAGACGTCGCAAATTCCTCGCAAAGCTTGCGACGTGTTTGCGATGAAGGACCTGCGATGGAATTGCGAGGGCAAAGATGCGAGGGCTTTGCGACGCCTTTTATGCAATAGAATTGCGATGTCAAAACATGCGATGAATTTGCGACGTTTCTATGCGACGGATTCACGACGTACTTTTGCGAGGCTTTTGCGACGTCGTTCTTGCGAGGGAATTGTGACGCCCACCTTTGCGAGGGAATTGCGACGAGCTGTCTACGACGTATTTGCAATGTCTTCTTTTGCGACGGATTTGCGACGTCGGTAGAGTTTACGACGTATTTGCGACGTCCATTATTATTTATTAATAATAATAAAATATTTTAATCTAATAATAAAAATATAATAATAAAAAAAATATTTTAAAATATAATAATAATAAAAAAAATTCAAATTAATATTTTAAAATATTTTACAACAAAAATATTCAACAAAAAAATATTCCACTAAACAAAAAACTACAACTCCGGGTCCTCATCCTCAGAACTGGAATCCGAGTCTTTATTGAACTTGGAGAACTCTGATGCTATTTCCTGGTCTTTTCCCGCCAAAATAGTCCACAACCTTTTATATTGCAAGTTCTTCTTCTTTGTCTTACGTAGTCTTTTGTTTGTCTTATCAAGAACCTTGGCTTGACGATCTACTAATTTTCTGAGTGAGCGATCAGAAGATGTAGATGACTAAGAGAACCCTTCAGGCGATAAGCATTGGTCAATCCTTGACCCGAGTGATCTGGTGCCGAAAATTCTCTCCTTTTTACGGGGAGCAAGCTAAAAAAGGAAATACAGTTAACGTTAGTATAGTAAATTAAATATTAAAAAAAGTAAAAAATGAATTAAAATAATCTTACATTAAACTTGGTTCTTCTGTGCGGTAGTTAGTACCACATATGTCGTACTCTCATCACTACACTGAGTTAGCTCCGTGAACTTTGCAGTAACATCGTTGTAGAGCTTCTCTGCTTTCTTGTCCACAAACACCCCAAGTTTGTTGCGTTTGGTGTTGTGAAGAGTCTTCACCAAGTCTGGGTGAGTATCTCCTGATGCCTCTTGCTGAAAACATATATAATTAGAATAAAATATGAAATAGTCTATTAAAATCGAAATAATTTATTAAATTTTAGANGAAGTCCGTCCCGAACCATGCTTGTGTGGAGATAAGCCGTCAGGATTAGACAATCGAGCCTTGCTACAGGCTTCAGCCTTCTGCTTCGACTTATCGTCTTGCCAATACNCGTCTTCCCAATACCGAACCAGACCCGCCCAGACCTCTGTTTTGAACCATTTTGGCATAGCTTCGTCGCCCTTCTTTAGCCATTTAGCCTTCCAACGTCCAACGTGATCGCACATTTGTTTCCCCAAGCAAATCTCAAAGTCTTTGCGCGCTCGGCCTGTGATGGAAAACTCCAAATGGAAATGTCGCTAAATATTAAATTACTAAAAATCATTAATCATAAAAGCACATTACTAAAAAAATCAAACAGAAAATAAATTACCGCAAAAGACATGAACCATCTATCAATGACGTAGGGCGGCGTCTGGCTAATNACGGCGTCTCGCTAATATTCGCATGCGGTCTTGGAAATCTCGTTCAAAGATTTCCATGATTGTTGTTGCCACATCTCCATCGCCTGCAAACCTACATATTTTGAACCAAACAAATACTGTAACAAAAAATAATAATATATTTATAAATTAATTAATTTAGAAGTGAAAAAAATCTTACCATAAAGTTCTCGCTGGACGCTGTGGATGAAGATTGGGAAGATACCTATGGACCTCATCCGTGAGAATACGCTCAAGAGCAGCCATATACTCACCACTATCCTGANTTATCCTGAGATGGCGTTGGCTGCGAAACCTCAGGTGGTCCATGAGCGGTCTCTCCTACCGAAGAATAGCCGGTAAATTGCTATAACTACATCTGGGAGTCGGAGGAACAGATCGCGAACTAGAAGTAGGTGACGGCTGAGAACCTCCGGATGCAGGAAGGGTCGGTGGATGAATCTCACAGGTGTGGGAAAGATACCAGGAATAATAATTAAGGGTACGTCCCGACATCTAAGATTATATTTGATCATTTTATAAATTAATATAATTCATAAATTTAATTAATAGTTTATTCAAAATGTTTTCACTAATTGCATACATGTAATTTAATTATCAAAATATTTTCAATCTGTTTTTAATATGTTTTAACTTTCACCAATATTTTTAAAATTACCAAATTATTTTAAATTACAGAAATTTTGAAAATTACGAAAAACATTTTAATATTACGAAAAAAGTTTTAAAATAATAAAAATATTATAAATTTACTTAAATTATTTTTAAATTACTAAAATTGTTTCAAAATATTAAAAACGTTTTAAAATTACAAAAATTATTTTAAAATTTACGAAAAACGTTTATAAATTACAAAAATGTTCTAAAATTACATAAAATGTTTTTAATTTATAAAAAAACGTTTAAAAATTACATAAATTTTTTTAAAATTACAAAAAAGTTTTAAATCAAATTAATAAACGTTTTAATAATAAAAAAAAAATTAAAATTGTTTAATTGTCTTATAAACATTTTTTAATATCAAAATAATTCTAAAATTAAAATGTTCAAACTAGAACTAAAGATTCAACAAATTCAAGCCTAAATCTAAAATCTAGCATAGCAATTCAGTCTAAATCGTTCTAGATCTAGATTCCAACGAAAAAGGGAAAAAAAATGTACCTTTGACCGGAAACAATGAAGCACGGCGGTGGCAGAAAGGAGGTTGGCGGCGGCGGAAGTAGATCTAGCACTTTCGAAGAACAAAACTAAGTTAGAGATGAAAAGAAATAGAAGAAAAGAAGAAAAGAGGAAAGGAAAAAGGAATACTTACCTCAAACGAAGCACGGCGGCGGAAGCAAGGAGGAAGGAGGCGACGGCGGAAATGGAGAAGAAGAAGGCAGAAAAACGAAATAGGGAAGGAGAAGTGGGTGGACATATATATAAAATAATGGCCGTCGCAAGGCCATCGCAAATTTGCGAGGGGCTTGCGACTAAACTAGGGTTTTCCAAGTCTCTCGCAAAGCCCTCGCAAAGCTGCGAGGCACTTGCGACGTTTTCGAAAATCCCTCGCAAAGGCCTCGCAAATCCAGAAACCGAACAATTTTGTGTAGTGCGAGTAATACATACCGGACTGATTACCTCAAGTTGGTATAATATTCATAACCGAGGTGGAAAGTGATTTTGTAATCAACTTCATAGCGTGAACGAAACCGTTGAATTTGCTAAGTACTTCTTCGAATGAATTCGGTAATTGAACTAAAGACTTGTAGAATATGTTCGGGACTGATTATATTGATTACAAAAATTGAGAGACTTATATTGTCCGAGTATTCCATGTTCACATTCACATAATATATGACATTCTTCTATAAANTCTATAGAGCTATTATTGTGCCAAAGCACTTAGCAAAATTTTACAGTTTTAGGGGTTGGCGTCGCAAGTCCCTCGCAAACTTGCGAGGGCTTTGCGACAACTTGGCAAAATCCCTCGCAAAGCCATCGCAAAAATTCTCGCGTAAAAAAATAACAAAACACCTAGATCAAAAAGATCTATTGTGAGGCGCGTCAGTAAGCTCTGCAACACATCAAAACTTACGTTTGAAATACCGTAACTCATCCTCTAATCCACCTGACATTCCGAGGTTTAGTAATAATATTCGGAGAACCAGAGGATGAACTACGGTATCCCAAACATAAATTATGAGGTGTTGCCGAGCTTACTGACACATATCACATCTAGATTTTTTTGATCAAGATGTTTTCGTTAATTTTTTTGGTGAAAATATACAATGACAAGAGGGCTATTTATAGGGAAATAAGGCAAGTTTACTATGACCTATATTCCTCGCAAAGACGTTGCAGCGTTTGCGATGTCAGCGGAATACTCTGTCGCAAATGCGTAGCAACCTTGCGAGGCATTTGCGACATTTTTTTGGGACGTCGCAAAGGCGTCGCAAGACGTAAAAATATTTAAAAAATTCATTATCTGAATACTAAAAATGTTTAGACAATAGAAAATAAATACAAAGTAAATTAATCACTTCATTCTTCTTCTTCTTCTTCATCTTCGTCAGTGTCTTCTTCTTCGTCAGATTCTTTGTCTTCTTCAGAGTTTGAATTTTCCTCCGTGGAATCATTTGAAACAATGTCTTCTACTTCATGTTGTGCATGTATGATATCGTCCATGGATTCGACAGCTATAACAACATCGGATGATCTATCTTGTTGCATAGCCAGATCATCGGCCTCTCCCACTATTCGACCTCTTGGATTGACTTTTATAACAGATACCCATGTCTGACACCTTTGCTTTATGCAAGGATAAGAAATAAAACACACTTGTTCTGCTTGACATGCCAGAATAAATGGGTCAAACTTGGAATACGTTTGGCTTGCATTTACATCTGTCACCCCTAAGTGATTAGTATGCACTCCTTGACCGATCGTTGTATTGTACCATTGGCATTAAAATAAAATGCATCTTAATCCGAGAATTCCAAGATATGTGACTTCTATAATTTTGTTCAAAATGTCATAGAAGTCAGTTTCACCAGGCACGTGGATTCCAAAATTTGCGGTTGCTT
>OVBA01005835.1:0-18667 GCA_900406435.1 Lepidium aucheri
TTTTGTTAATTGTTTACAACTAAAGGTTGTTTAAAAAAATATGTACCTCAGTTTTAATAGAATTAGATTACGTAATTAGTGTTCGGTTACATAACTTAAGTAATTAGTGAGCGGTTACATAATTCTTTGCACGCTATATTTTCAATTTTTTTCAGTTATTAAACCTCATTATTTAGTTTTGTAAATAAAGGAATTAGAAGGAGTTTGTTATAAATATTGAAAAGTGCAGGGTGTTTAGGAAAATATGACCTCCGCTTTAATAGAATTAGATATATATACTATATTATAGAATCAAAAAATTTATAACATTGTGAAAAATATACGTGGTGCACAACATGATTACCAGCTAATGTTATTATATTAAATTTAACAGTGATTTTAAAAGGAATAAAGATAGTGTTACTTTAATCAGTTTTTTTTTATCAACAATTGGATTGATAAGTCCCGATCTATAATTTCTAAGAGTGTGGTGGTTACTTTAATCAGTTTTATCCGGAAAAGATGTAAGCATATTCTCATTTTCTTGCATTTATCAAAAAGAAAATATTTCTGTTTTTGTCCCTCATACTCTTCTCCACATGATACAAACAAACAAATATTTTTGTTCCAAAATCCAAAGAACATCAAAACAAAAAATTCTTTTTCAACATCATATTGCTGATTGTACACGTGTTATATGACTATCATGTTAGCACACGTGCAAAGCCCATGATATTCTCTACCAAATATTCCAGGTTTATCTTTGAATGATAAATGTAGATCATGCAAATTATATAGATTATACAAAATATACATAACATCAAATACGTAAATATATTTGTTATGAAAAATTTAATTACACTGCAACTTTTAAAAGTGTTTATTAATTATTTAACCTTTATTGATGTTTCTATGTGGCAGTTGATATTTGTTTCTACGAAAAAATTTGTATTTTGTCAACAATTTGATATCATATTTACAGATTTACAAATATTATTAGTTTTAATTATATATTATTTTTTAATAATTTATGGAACAGAAATTTTTTATATAAGTTTATATAATATAAATTATACGATAAAACAACACATCAAATTTTTAAAAATCAAATAAATAGTATTAACTATTTGATTAATAGCCATAGATGGTCTTACTTATTTAATGTTATTTCACCCTTAATATTTGTTAACTAAACATTTTTCTTAAATTTTTATTACATTAAGTTATAAAATATAATTTATGTATATGCTACATAAGGATTAAGATTTTGATAATAGGTTGTGAATATTTATATATTGTTGTTTTAGGGTTATGAATTTGTTGTTTAGATGAATTAAATAAAGTAAAAATAAAAAATAATTTGTACATGTCTCTTTCTTCTCCTTTCTATCTGATTACAAATCAAAATAATTTTTTTTGTCGAGCAAAAGAAAATGTATAAATAAAAATTAAAAATGTAGATGGACCTTACTATATTTGATCAACAAATGGGCTGGCAGCAATCCAAAGCCTCAGTTAAACTTGGACTGATCGAAATACAAAACGCCAATGACGGCCTACCAATAATAGTCAGCCACGTGTCTTTTCTCTCAAATCCGTGTTTATATTCTGCAAATCTCCCTCTCTGCTTTTCTCTGTTTTTGTCGTTCTAAATGATCCATTATCTCCATTTCCTCGGTGAGTTTTGGTTCTCGAGTGCCACGAAAGTAGTTGAGTGGCTCTCGGAATATCTGTATCTGAAGAAGCTTCTTAGTAGTAGAACGATGGCGTTAACGAAGAGAGGATTTGTTATGAAGTCAAATGGTGGATTTCTCGTCGACGAAGAGGAATTAGTGTTAGGGTTAGGATCAGTTAGGTTCACTCGAGGATTAGGGAGGAAAAGGATTTTGATTTCAAGCACTGTTCGCCAATCCCTTTCTAAATCGGCCGTTCAGATTCCGGTAGCAGCTGAATCGCCGCCGGTGAAGAGTTCGTTGAAGAGACAACGAAGCAGAGAAATAACACTTTCTCCTTCATCCTCTGAGAAATTTCCCCTTGAATCTTTGCCTCAAGATCTCTTGGTAAGTTTTAAGTTACTTAATCTGGTTCGTATCTAATATGATTTACAAATCCTAATACTTCTTTTACAGATTCGAGTGATTTGTTGTGTGGATCATGAAGATCTCAAGACTCTAAACATTGTATCTAAGACCATAAGAGAAGCTGTAAGTTCACCATTTGAAGATCATATCTTCTTTTTTTTTGATTGATTCAATGTTCTTATTCCAATTTGATCTATGTAACAACAGAGTTTAAAAGCAAAAGAGACACATTTTGTGTACACAACACCAAAGAAGACTCGAGCATTTCGAAACTCAATAGATCTCCAAGATATTCCGGACTCAGGCCATGAAGAGCCTCCTAACGCACCGAACCACTATCGTTGGACCAAAGCTAAGAGGAAAGAGCAACTCTCAGGAATCTCTGTGGCATTGTTTACTTGAAAAAAAAGGGGGTTTGTAGATGGTTTGATTCGAGTGGCTTAGTGTTTACTTTACACACTTTGACTACTGTAAAAGTCTACCACGGTTATAGTTTTTAAGATCGTTTCTGCATTCTGATTCATAAGTTTTTAGGGTTTAGACATGAGTTTTGTATATAAATTCATTTGCATACATTGGGAACTGAATTGTTTTTTTTTTCTTAATTATATATTACTATAAGTTAGAGAGCTTCAGAGTATCCAAAGTTTTGTTTTTGTTTTGTCTTAGGGTGCAATAAACAGTATCAATTCCTACATATGTCAACACATATAAAGAATTGTCATAAATAAACCAATTGTGCCTAGCAAATTAACTTATTACCTAACCTTTTATCATCTTTATATGGTAATGGTACTAATATTCACCAATACACAAAGCAAAGTTCCTTTGGACACAAAACTTGATAAATTCAAGTCCCCTAACACTCGATAGTTGTAGTAAAGTGAGTGCATACTATTGATTTAAGGTCAGAGTTCGATACTAAAAACATTGCACACTTGAATCCCATTACATTTTTATAAGACGGTTTGTACATTTTATGATTAGGTTTACTTTGTAAAATCTCAATAATAAAAGAAAACGAATAATGATTAATGTAACAAGCTTGAAAGTGTAATTAATAATATGGTGCATTGTATAGTAACTTTGACCAACGAATATAAATGTATATCATTTGATATTTTGAATTATTACTCAAATAAAGAGTTTTTAATATTCTTTCTCTTTTTCGGGTGACCTATCTATCCTCCTATATCGTCTCCTACAGCGACGGAATCTCCTCCCGCTCTCAAACTCAGGTCTAATTCTCCTCACAAAACAGAAAGACCATTTGAAAAAGAAAACTTCCTCGAAGTATTCTCCTTCGAAGAAGAACAAGTCCTCGCTCTCTTATGTCCCTGCCAAAACCTAGTACCTCCCTTTCAGTGGTACCAGTCCAGGAAAAATTTAACAAGCTAAAATCTCGCAAACCTTAGCACACCCAACAAACGTTGTTCAAGTCCAACCTCTGCTTCAAAATCGTCTTCCAGTGGTTCTAACAGCTGGGCAAATCTCTTCAAGCCCACCTCGATTTCCCAAGCAAAAAATGGTAAATTCTACATCCTTCCCTAAGTTGAAATGTGTATCAAAATCCTAAACACTCTCATAGGAAACCATCAAAAAAAGTGGGAAGATTTTGTGATTGGCCAAATTTTATAATGACCCACCATCACATCGTATGGTCCACTCTATAGTGAATGGAATCTGGAGCAAATTCAATCGGGATATTGCTGTCTCCAAAACTTCAGAAAATGCTTTCTTGATAAACATGCCAAATGCTCACACCCGAGAAAGGTTCTCCATCAGAGCCTCTGGAACATTAGTGGTGAGACCATGTTCGTCGACTCATGGGCCCTGGAGTCACCCCTGATAAGCTAGAGCTAACAGCAACTATGGTGTGGGTTGAACTTAGAGATGTCTCTCTTCAATGATATAACACATGAGGGTTAGCGCGTATTACTTGTAAAATTGAAAAATCTCAATGTCTTCAGCCTTCCATGATGAGCAAAACAAACCTGGAAGTGGCAAAAGTTCTGATCATAATTGATCCTAGAAAGTCGTTAAAAGAATCTGTTAATGTGAAATTCTAAAACGGAGAAATTCGCAGAGTTAAGGACTCATCCCCTTGGATGCCAACAAAGTGCTCAGTCAGTAAGGAGATCGGTCACAATCCAAAAGATGTAAAGCTGCTCCTAGCACCTATATGTACTACAACTTTATCAAGCATTTTACAGCAATCTGTCGTAGAGTAAAGAAGCTTTATAAACAATCATGGCTGCGGATGAGCAATATAGCCTCTAGGCGAGCTACCTAAGTCTAATGCTGAACAACCAACCCCAGTTGTGCAAGTTCCTCAAGCTTTTGCTGCTCAATCTCACTCCCCAAAAGCTTCAAAAAATCTTTCAAGAAGGAGTAAAGTTTCAATAACAGTATTGAAACCAGTTTTACCCTCAAACCAGGGAAAACTCTCTATCAAACCCCCTAGTCCCACAAAGAAGAATCAAGAAAAAGGCAAGTCTATAGCCTCCTCTACGAACGCATCTGACTCTAATTCAGTCTCGAACAAAATGGAAGACAGCTCCAAAGGTGAAGAAATCCCTGATGATTTTGATCTTATTAAGGTGCTTCCAACCAAAGCATCGTAAACCTGAAAGAGGGAAAAACCTCAAAAAATTAACTCAAATGTCAGTAGACATTTTTTGTTGGAATGTCAATGGGTTCAACACTCCTTCCCATCATACCGGTTTAAATAAGTGGCTTAGAAGCAATAAACTTCTTTTTGGTAGTCTTTTTTAAACACATGTACAACAAATTAACAGTAGTAAACTAATCTCTGAATTTTTCCCAAATTGGAACAGGGAAGACAACTTCAATTTCACAGATTTGGGTTCTTATGCACCATTCGGTTACTGTCTCAATCATCTCTAAGTCTCTTCAAATGATTACCTGTGAAGTTAAGTTCCCATTCTATTCTAGTATGGTGGTGTCGTGTGTGTATACGGCAAACGACGATCTTGGAAGGAAATTATTGTGGATAGAAAATCGCAGGATCAAGCTGTATTGGACAAGCTTTGGGTTGTCTTCAGAGATTTTATTCAAACACTATCGCCGCAAGAGAATTGATATCCTAACACATTCTCTCTTGACAGACCAACTCGGGATATTAGAGAAGCGATCCTCGAAGTTGAATTATCTGGTCTAAGCTTCCGAGGCTGCTCTTATACCTGGTCAAACAAAAGGACAACAGATCCAATAACAAAAAGATAGACATAATTATGGTGAATGGTGCTTGGCTATCAAAATTCCCACGATCTTCTGACCTCTTTGGAGAACCCGATTTCTCAGATCATTCAAGTTACTCTTTGCTCTTGGATCTGTCTATTCAAAAGTAGAAAAACCAATTCCAGTTCTTCAATTATATACTTCAACATGAGGACTTTCTAGTTCTTATGGCAACTAAATGGTTGTCGCTAAATGTAGACAGATCTAATATGTTCAGAGTCACCAAGAAACTCAAGAGCCTAGAAAAGCATATTAGAGACTTCAGAAGATTAAATTACTCCCATATTGAATTGCATTGCATTGCAAAGAGGCCCATGATTTACTTCTTGCTTGCCAGACAGACTTCCTAAACTCTCCTTACCATGTAGTTGCTCTTGTAGTGGATGATGCTTCTCAAAGGTGGCAAGTTCTATCAAATGCAGAAACGAGCTGCCTAAAGAAAATATCCTGGTTAAACTGGCAAAAAGATGGGAATTGATGCTCTCGGTATTTCCACAAAATTATTAACATGAGAAAAGGTATGAACCACATTTCTTACCTACTGGACAGCAATGGTAACAAAATTGATACGTAGACTGGTATTCACTCCCTCTGCTTCTCTTACTTCTCTAACATGCTGGCTTCTCTACTAGAATCGTGTAGCTTTGAAACTTTGGATATTCTCTCCATGCTTGAAGTCTCCTGCTCAGCTATTAAGAGAGCAACTCTTAGAGCAACTTTCAGTTCCCAAGAATTTATGGATGCAATCTTCTTATTACTTAGAAACAAAACAAGCAGGCCTCACATGTATAAGGTAGAACTTTTTATCGCCTCATGGCAGTTTATTGGACTTGAAGTGACCACAGCGATCCAAGAATTCTTCACCACTGGCAAGTTGCTCGAATCTTGGAATGCAACAAATCTGTTGCTTATCCCAAAAACAACAAATGCAGCCTCACCTGCAGATTTTAGGGTTATCTCCTGCCTAAATACGATGTATAAAGTGATATCAAAACAGCTAGAAACATTACAAGAAATTGGGGTTTTTATAGCAGTTAACTATAGCATTTATGTTCTCTATGCTATTGTTTATTTTTGCATGGCGTTAGAAATATTCAAAATGATATCATATTATGAGCGGCAAAAATTTATTTACATGCGCCTACTACTTTTGTTACCTATTATTCTATAATAGCATATTATGAATGGAAATCACTATGTATCATATACTGAGATTTTTTTTTTCTTTTACCCGCCTAAGTCACTAAGTCATTAACAATAAAGAAAAAGAATAAGTCCAAAATTAGGGTTCTATTAGTTTTTTCTCTCGATAGGAACAACCGAACTACTGAGAGAATTTTGAACTCGATCTCTGAATATTCATTCTCTCCTTCACATTACTAATTTCTAGTTCCTTTTACCTAATCGTTTTAGTCTCTTATGTATCTCTTTGGCGACTATGTTTTTGTCAATTTGTTTTTGTTTCGATTTGCATGTCATCAAAGCTAAAGATTTGAATCCTTCTTCTCAGTACTCATCTAATTCTTCGATTCTCTGTGTCAATTCGTGTTTACAAGGTATTCGATTTTTGATATTAGTTTCCATTTCCCAATTTCCGCTTTTGATTTTGGTTTTGATTTTTGGAATGTAATATTTTTGTTCTGTTCTTATACAAGACGATACTGTTGAAATTTCAACACAAGGTATTCAAGGTTTAATTTTTCGAGCTTAAAGTCCTATGATTTTTGGATTGTAAATGATTAGTATTGGTCTGTTCTGCAGACTAATTTGATTTTTTTCTTACTAGTTTTAGTGCTTTTTGCTATGCAGACTATAAAGAGTTTCCTGAATTTACAGTTGTTGCGTATTGAATTTGTAATTTTCAGTTTACTTAGTGTTTTTCAAGTCTGAATTGTTTGTAGTGTGTTGGATGTGATTGCGATTTGTAATTTGATCTCTTGTATTTGTAAATACACATTTCTTAATTGTGGGGAGCTATGGTGTTATTGGTTTGATATGGACAAGGCATAGGTTTGGCTTCCAAGGTTTGTCTTTCTTTGTTGTGTATTTTCATTATTGATGGTGTATATCAAGTTGATTTATATTGTGATGAGTGGTTTTATCTTCTGATTGATTGTACAGGGCTATCCTTGAATATGTACAAGGTGCAACAAAATTTGTCACTCTATCTGCAAGTAGGTTGGGCAACCCGACTGAAATATTATGTCCTTGCATAAAATGCCACAATGTTTGTCATCAGTGTAGAGAAGCAGTAGTTGAGCATCTTGTGATTAATGGAATGGATAAGAAGTATATGAGGAACTCTTGTTGGAATCTACATGGTGAGAGAAAGGGAAATATGTCAGATGATGTTACACCATCAGAAACTGAAGCTTACGATTTGCTTAGGACAACCTATTTTGCTGGTGGTCAACATAAATCAAATGAAGATTTTGGATTAGAATATGAGTATGGTGATACGACTGAAGAGTCAGAATTTAGGAATAAGTTGAGAGATGCAGAGACTCCACTATATTCTACGTGCTCTAAGTACACAAAGGTTTCTGTGATCATGTCATTTTATCGTATAAAAGTGATGACGGGATGTCGGAAAATTATTTTGATCAGCTGCTCAGCCTAGTACATAATGTGTTACGGACAACAGACACACTGCTGACATAGTCACATACGATGGAGTGATAAAGGAGATAATACTGCTTGACTACCATATGTTCACAATCCAATTATTTAAATGCAGTTTGGCTAACAAAGGTTATAACGTCAAAGAAGAAGATGGGTTCACACTTGTTAATCTCCATATGAGCCAACAACCATATCTCAAAGACCCATACATTCTGCCATCCCAAGCAAAACAAGTTTTTTATTCTAGAGATTTAGACTGTTCTCTATGGTATGTTTTACTGAGAGCACCACCGAGAGGGTATCACGAGCTAGAGACAAATGAAGAGTTTATTGGGGCACCGTTGACAGTCCAGATAGATGAAAAATTAGATGACATAGATTCTGATGACGAAAGTTTTTGTGTTCGAGATGATTGTGAAGGGATAATCGTTCCAGAATAACTTACTACAAAATGAATGATTGATTTGAATTGTTTACTTGTTTTTAGGATCATTTATGGCAAGGATGAGAGGGGGGAAGACAATGGGAGGGATAATATGTTGAAGTGCACGTCAACAAGGCATAAATGCTAAACCGGATATGCAATTTATGCGGGCTTCAAAAACTAGACAGAAAAAAGCAACTTGCAGATTTTGAAGTATGTGGGGTAGGAGATGAGATAGAAGTGGAACATGTACGGGAAATTGTTGAAGATGGTGACGAGAGAGCTGCTGATGGAGTAAGCCATGTACAGGAAATTGTTGAAGATGGTGACAATGGAGCTGCTGATGTAGTGGAACATATACGAGAATCTGTTGAAGATAATGATGATGGAGAACATGATAAGACTGAGGCTGATAAACCAGAAGAACATGACATTGGTGAAGACAAAATTAATGATGATGTAGCTGTTGAAGCAAGTAATGATGCTGATAAACCAGAAGAACTTGTTACATAATCAAATGAAAAAGAACCTGATGAACCAGTGGAACCTGAAGTTGGTATTATGAGAGAAGAATTTCAGCTTGCATCTGACCTTGGTGTTATGAGACAAGAATCCCAATCCAGGCACTCTAAGTTGGCCTTAATGATCAAGAATCTCATCATACTGAGATTCCTAGCATAGAAGAAGCACAAACTCCAGAGTCAGATAACAAAAAAGAGGAAAAGAGGGTCAACCAAGATGAGTAAAGTGGCTAAAGACCATCAAGACAAGGTAGATGTTTTATTCACTGAGCTTGGTGAACATGCAGGGACTGGTTTAGTAACGTTATCATCATTTCTTGGTGCTCTTGTGCGGGAATACGTACCTATACTACTTGATGATTGGAGGAAGCTTGATGACGAAACAAAGTGTACACTATGGGAGGAGATACAGGTTTATGCATATTATTTGTGTCATATGTTATCATACTTATAGCTTTGTAACTAATTGTTTACTTATATTTCTTCAGAGATGATTTAATATACAAGAGGAGTGGCAGAAAGGTTCTTGTTTTCAAGCAAATGGGTTACTTATGGAGGGCTGGGAAGTCTAGGTTACTCTTTCAAGTTTGAGACAGAAAAAGTAGCACAGAAACAATGGGATTGAAGCCAAGTAACATCCAATCAATCCCAACTTGGAACGCTTGGGTCAAAAGTAAAACTACCACAACATTTAAGGTCATACTTACTACTAACTGTTAAATCTGTTTATGGTACTCAATATTACACAACCTTAAAAATATTGGTATTGTCAGGAACGGAGCAACATGTTTAGGACATTAAGGAGGAATCATATACCACATACAACCAGTTAGAAGGGAATGTTCCGTCTAGCTCATGAAATGGTAAGTCTGGCTACAAAAAATAATCAGTTGGACAAATGCTAACAAGTAATCTACGTATTGTTTGTAAAGGGTGAAAAGTACAAACCCTAGGGAAGTTACTAGGAGTAAGATCTGGATAGCGGGACACACTCATTGTAAGTATACCAATGTGATGGTTTTTTAAGTTACTTATGGAAATTATAGTTTCTGATAACTACTATATGTTTCAGGAACAAATATAATCAGTTGATAGTCAGATGGATTCTACATCAGCTGATAACATAAAAGAAGATGATGTGAGTCAAATTTTAGGAAAAGACAAACTTGGACGTGTTAGAGGGATGGGTAGAGGAATAACTGCAACGAAGCTGACGTGGATGCAAGCTAGGGACTCAAAAATTGATGAAACTGAAGAGTGAGGTTCAAGATCTGAAGAATATGGTCTGTAACTTAACTAGAAACAAGGTGAACATTTCTTAACATGTAATTGTATGTCTTATAATATTAGATTTAGGTACTGAACACTTAATCATTTTTTTGTTAAAAAACATGTGGTGATGTGCAATCTCAATCTGAGATTAGTGAGCTAAACAAAAAAGGAATTAGATGTCAGATTTTGGATTAGTTTGAGACAAAAGATGTGATTGTGGGAGAAAGAGAACTATGTTCTGCTAAAACATAGTACAAAATTGGTTGTATCCCCATAGGTCCTAATGCAGAAGCTACATTTTTCAAGAGTGTAACATGTCCAGAAGCTTGTGTGTGGAGACCTACGACAAATATTATCACACTTAAGCAAGCTATGGGGGTTAAGATAGCATGACCTGCTGATACAATCATTTTAGACACGAGTTCGGACAATAATCCGGGCACCTCAAACACATATGGATCTAAGGTAAGTGTTTTAGATTGTATTACAACATGTACCATCATTGGATAAAATCATGACCAATTTGCTACTTTAGGATACGAATCAAAATGGTCAGAAAAATAGATGCATATTTTTTTATTAGAATATGAGTGGTGAACTTATAGCTGAGGGTATTGTGTGTTCAACTGACCCAAAGGATGTAGTCAATGGTATTCTATTGGGTCTAAATGCTGCTATTTTGGAAGTTGATTTTGTGATTAAACCTGATGCTTATCTTTGGAGACCAAGTGCCGAAGTATTTGTGATGGGAGATGCTTGTAATGCAAAGATCACATGGCCAATTGATAGAGTTGAATTAGTTGATACACCTACACAAGTAGTTAGGAGAACTAATGAGGTAACTGTTGACACTAAATTTCCTATTTTTATTTTATATGTTGAATATGTTGTTGTGTAATACTATTTTACGTGTTATTGGTGTTTTACGTGTTAATAGTGTTCCAGTAACACCACCAGTACCAGCAGCAAAGGAGTGAAGAAGAAATCCATCCTCATGGATTGCAATAATTATGGTCGCAAAGTTGCAGAAGGCAGAGTGTGTTCAACTGATCCAGACGATGTTGTACATCACGTTCCTTTGGGTCCAAATGCTAGCAAAGTATGGGTTAAAGTTACAAAGGTTGGTGATGCAAGTGTGTGGAGACGAAACTCAGAAATTCAGTATATTTCAGATACAGTCGGAACTACTGTTGCATGGCTAAACGACAAGTTTGTGTTCTAGATTTCTCGTAACTCATGATTAAGATTTGAACCCGTAATCACTTATTATACTTGTCTTACTTTATGTATTTTATGTATTATCAGATATATTATTATAGCATTTAAGCTAAATCAACATATTAACAATAACCAATACAAATAATGAGTAGAAACCGAGTAATATTTACATAATAATACAATCCAAAAGATTTTAAGAATATCATTTTCGTATATACTATGAGAACTTTATAGTTTAGGAGTTATATTTAGTAGATTAGGGTATAAATTTTAGGGTTTAGGGTTTAGTGTTTGGGATATAGAGTTTAAAGAATCAAAATTACACTCATATGCAAATGTTAAAGAATTTATATATTTAAGAATATCATTTTTGTATATAATATGAGAACTTTATAGTTTAGGAGTTATAGTTAGTAGTTTAGGGTATAAACTTTAGGGTTTAGGGTATATAGTTAAGGGTTTAGGATATAGTGTTTGAGATATATAATTTAAAGAATCAAAATTACACTCGTATGCGAATGTTATAGTTTTTACATATTTAAATTACAGTTTAAATATTTTTCATTTATAAAAGGTAAATTTAAGTTTTAACATTTGCAATATAAAATGTAAAATTTAAGTTTTTCATTTAGGGTTTAGGGTTTAGAAACTAAATATTTACTGATTTTGCTTTATAATTCTGTACTTGTAAAATTAAAAAAAAATGAATTAACAAATACATAATATTTTCATAATTTTCAATTACTTAGAAGAATTAAATAAATTACGGAATTACTTAAAATTGAAAATCTATATTTTGATCAAAAAGGATCAATTAAATGAGAGTACTAGGTCCATTATCATGAGTTAATCTCAATCATAGAATCAATTTTGTTATACAATCTTATCCGTAGGATCAACATTAGTGTTCAGAGCAATGAAATGAGAGTATTAGGATCCATTACACGAGTAATCTCAATCATAGGATCAAATTTGTTATCAAATCTCATCCGTAGGATCAATATTAGTGTTCAGACCAATAAAATGAGAGTACCAGGATCCATTCACACAAGTTAATCACAGTCGTAGGATCAATTTTCCTGATACAATATCGTCTGTAGGATCAATAAGCTAACATTCTTAATTTTTTATATTGGGCGAGAAACCTTACGACTTCACCATTTTTCATCTTTGTCGTTTTATCTACTTTGCCATTTCTTCTTCGTCTTTTTCATTCAGCCGTCTGGTTTTACATTCTTCTTGTTGCGCCACAAGTTGATAACATAACTCTCATTCCTTATCCGGTATTGTAATCCTTTAATCTGTGTCGTTGCATCTTCACATAACCGTATGATTTAGTATAAATTAGGGTCTAAATTCTTAAAGCTAGATTGGGGTTTTCTTAATTTTTCTATGCTATATTTGATAGGTTAGAGTACGAACGAGCAAAGAGGAAGAGAATCAGAAGGTAATTTTATGGATCTTGCTTCTGATTTACAATTTCATATGATTTCACTCCAAAAGTTGACTCATTTTCTGTAATTTACTTATTTTTTTCGTATTACTTTTATTTATTTGTCTGTTATTAATGTAATATGTGTTACAATTTGATTCAGAAATGGAAGCAAGGCAAGGACTAATATGTGGAATCACAGCAAATGGAATCAAACCACAGCTCTTCCAACACTCACGGGAAGAAACAGATGAAAGAAAGTAAGGTGCAGAAGATCACTAGAGCAGAGTACCGGCGAAGTTTTGAATACAACTTGACCTGCGTTGACGTAGGAGAAAAGTACATTGAACCTTCTCATAACTATCAAAAAAATCACAGAAACTGCACGCAACTATGGTCAACTTAAACGCACCAGGCAAGAAAAAGGAGAGTCCTCCCGACACAAAGCTCGTTCAGACTAAGGAGAAGAAGGAAGTATTAGTCGATAAGAGCCTCTAAGCTTTTTGTGTTTTAGACTCTAGTTTTACTGTTCGATTTCTCTCTTTTATTGTTCATGGCCATTGATGCCTCTTTTGTTCTGCTCTCTTGTTTACCAACTCTGAGTCTTTCCATTTATCAAATAATAAAAACTATTTCTTTTATGTTTGTTATTGATTTATAAATGAGGTGTATATCTCTTTTTCACTGATTATTATGGTCAAATCAAAACCAAAATTTATTTGAAATTAAACAAAAAGATGACATTTACTTAATGCAATTATAAAAATAATATAATTTAACATAAATGTCATTGTAAAATATATTATTGGATACTCTAAAATGCTATTGAAAATATTAAATTATATATACATATATTGAATTATATAAATATATATTTATATAAACAATATTGAATAATTAAAAGTTTAATATTTGAATATTAATTAATAGGTAATACAAATTATATGCTATAATAAAGATATATATATATATATATATAACACGTAAAAAACGCTGTTAAAAAGTTATTAATAATAAATACACGACGTTATGAATATTACATTTATTGCAACACAAAAACCGCTATAAGACGAGAAGATTTAATAGTACCAGCCAAAACCACTATCTAAAGTGTCAAACCTATTATCGCGGACAATATCATAACGTTTTCTACTTCGCTATTGAACATGTAAAAAAGAGTTTTCCTTGTGCTAAGAAAATCCTGATTTCTTGTAGTGCAATCCATTTGAAAACTCTGCTCCATGAAGCATATCAAATATGCAATATGCATTCATACCCGATAAGCTTCTTGCAGAAAATGTTCTCTTGCCTACTGAGTTGGTTTAAGGGTACAACAGAGCTTTAAACTCTAGCCGAGGTATACTTAAAGTTAATCTCCATAAAGCGTTCAATTCCGTAAGATGGGATTTCGTCCTAGCTGCACTTAAAGGTTTGAACCTCCTTGATATTTTTATCTCTTGGATTTACAAATGCATCACTACCCTTTCTTTCTCGGTAGTGGTAAATGGCACACCAAAATGATTCTTTAACAGCACCTAGAGACTAAGACAAGGGGATCCTTTATCCCGTTATCTCTTTGTGCTAGTTATGGAGGTGTTCTCCAAATTACTATCGGGTTGATACTCCTCCGCATACATCTTATACTGTCCTAAAACACCAGTAGTGAAGCTTTCTCATTTGATGTTTATGGATG
Source organism: Lepidium aucheri (assembly GCA_900406435.1). Lineage (NCBI taxonomy): Eukaryota > Viridiplantae > Streptophyta > Magnoliopsida > Brassicales > Brassicaceae > Lepidium > Lepidium aucheri. The sequence continues at coordinate 14,504 of OVBA01005835.1, forward strand.
ATCTAATGATCATCATCGATGGTAGTAGTTCATCCCTACATAGTTTTCAAGAAATATTGGATGACTTTGCAGGCTGATTTGATCGTCGCATGAATAAAGGAAAAATATAGCTGTTTGTGGCTGGGGTAAATGCAAAAGAAAAGAGAGTCTTGGCAACATATGGTTTTCAATTTGGGACCCTTCCGATATGATACCTTGTCTGCCACTCCCTCTGATGAGCAGAAAACTGTGGCTAGGGAACATCCCTCCTTTGCTTGAGAAGATTAAAAATAAGTTGACATCATGGCCTCCAAAAGTCTCTCTTTTTAAAGTCATACCCAATTGATTGCTTCAGGTATATTCAGCACTATGATACTCTGGATTTGACCATCACTCTCCCAAAAGGATGCATTTGGGAAGTTGAGTCTCTTCGCTCACATTACTTATGATCATGAGAAATATAAAATTTGAGAAAAGCAAAGGTTGCTTGAAGTATTGTATGTCTGCCATAACAAGAAGGAGGGCTTGGCCTTCAGAATTTTTTGGTTTGGAATACTTCACTTAACCTGTGGTTTATATAGATGATGTTTACATCGAGTTCTTTCCTTTGGGTAGCCTGGCACAAGCAAAATCATCTCCCAAATATGGATTCATTCTGGAGCATTTCACCTAGTTTTACCCACTCTTGGAACTCCAAAAGCCTACTTAAACTTTGAGAGATGGCGAAAAAATTCCTAAGGACTGAATTAGGAAATGGAATAGTAGCAAGATTCTGGTAGGATCATTGGACCCCTATGGAACCGCTGATTAACTATTTTGGATCTGCAACTCCAGCCCAACTTTGAATCCCATTAGAAACACGAGTGAAAAAATCAATTTCGGGAGCAAACTGGCTTCTCCCTCAGCCAAGATCGAGCCAAGCCCTAAGTCTTATAACACACTTATCCACAATATATTTCTCTTACAGCAAGGTAAAGGTAAAGATGACATATATTTGTGGTATGTGAACAATATGGAATGTCGAGGCTTCTCCTCAACTAAAACTTGGGAAACTTTGCGCCATAAAGAACCATGTAAAACGGTACTCTACTATATGGTTCAAGGGAAAAACTCCCAAACATGCTTTTAATTTCTGGATAACTCAACAAAATCGCCTACTTACAAGAGCTAGGTTGGTTTCATGGGGACGTAATTGGTCTCCCTTACGTTGTATGTGTGCTATTGTGATAGAAACAAAGATCACCTTTTTCTAGAATGTGTTTTCGCCAAGCAGATCTGGGATAACATCCTCCATTGATTTCAGCACCCCTCAATTGCTTTCTATTCATGGGATGATATGGTTACCTGGGCAGAGACTTCGCATCCAACTGTCCACGAATCCTTAAGAAATTGGTTATGCAATCTATGATTCATGCGGTGTAGAAGCAAAGGAACAATGTGTTTCATATCTCAACTCTTACTCCAGCAGATATTGTCATCAATGCTTTAGGTAGAGAGATAATCAATATAATCAATGCTCGCCGTCACCGCCGCAACTTCAGACCTCTAATAAGCCTTTAGCTCAGCTAGTTAAACTCGCTACCTAGTATAAACCTCTTTGATTTTTATTTTTATTTAGAAATGTTCTTTGTAATTAATATCTTGTAACCGAACCTATCATTTCGTAATAAAATTACCCGCATAACAAAAAAAAAACATTTGGTACTTCAAAATTAGGTGAATAACATTACAGTTTACATGTCATGTTTAAACAGCCATTTATTGTTTTATCCCAATCATGATTTTCTCTATCTCTCTTGGACACTTCACTACAAGAAATTAGATGTATAGTATCATTTATTTTATTTGTTTGCATCAATTTTAATTGATACAAACACTATTTACATCACTTATAAAAATAATTTCGAAAGTGGTGACTTAAATAGTTAGTGTCAATCTAAACAATTGATGCAACTATTTTCATAGATATTATCTGTGTGATGTCTTGTGCGGTTGTAAAAGATGTAATAATAATAATGTCATTTTCTATAAATAATGTTAGATCACAATCACATATAATGTATCATTTGTTAATAAATGACTTTATATAGTGTCAATTATCTAAATGATATAATACTACTCAGACTATACGTATATTTTTTTGTAGTGCTTGAAGATGAAATTTTCTGATGGTGACAGTAACATCAGAACTAAGATATCACTATCGTGCTCCTTGGTCTAATTATTTTTTAACCTATATAAAATTTGCTCTATTATAATCTGTAATTATTTTTTGGCCTTTATAAACTTCGCTAATACCTCTTTCAACTTTGCATCGATAATTATTTTCAATATATTTCTATATATTTGAAAGCACACTTGTATATTTAAATACATTATATATTTTAGTTTGTTCACGATAAGTGTCTAATACTGTGTCCATTCTAGTTAACAACTTACTGTGGTATCAGAAAACTATTTTCTAATATGGTTATCATGAAATAGTAAACTATTATTAAATTTTAACTTTGGTATATTAAATCATGTTTATGTCTACAAAATACAATTTATCTATGTTCGGTCCTTATTTCATGCTTAAAATGTAGTTATCTGCCATTTTAACACACTAACATATAGATGTATTTTTTTTTGTTAATGATAATTAGATCAATAACAAAATCCGGTTTATAGACTAAATGATCCTATTAGAGCAGGTAGTATTCAAACTCATCACAAGTTAGTTAAATCAGGAACAAGTCAATTAAACAACATGTTTCTTGGTACAACTATATTTAATACAGTAACATATAGATGTATTTAGATCTCCAAATACAAATTTCTTTCCTTAACCGATTTATATAAAGTACGAATATTATTATAATTTTTAGGTCAAAGGAGCTGATGCATAATTGAATTTTAACTTTATAAAGCATTACATTTTATCCATACGTCAATAATCCATATGCATCTTTACCTCTTATCATCATCTATCTAAATGTAATAGCTTTGTTTCCACTTTAAACCCATACATTGAAAAGGACCCAAGAGAAAAAAAAGGAAGAAGAAAAGTGATGTCTTAATTTCTTCTTTACATTATCATCCACATTCCAAAAACCTAATGTTCATTTGCTTTAAAACTTTTGGACATCCAACTTTGAAAATCATTTCGTGGAAGTCAAGCTTAGGTGATGGGTATGATCGGTCCAAAATAGTTCCAAGTCACGTGGTTTTGTGTCCTTTGGGTCCCTTAACCCTAATCATCAGTATTTTGATTATTTTTCTCCACTTTATAGAAAGCCTTCCTTCTTGCGTAAAATTTAATGTAGAGTCCAAAGATATTAAAAAACCTTAAGCTTTCAGTCAAATCTGCAGTCTCTTTGTTATAACCAAAATCTTTATTTCAATCTTATTACTCAACAAAGCATATGAAAACTCGTCGAACATGTAAAACATTAGGCTTGAATAATTGTAAAGTTATTAGTAAAGATCTTGTACCATCCAAACAAATTTAGAGCTGAGTAATCCAGAAATCGTGGTGCAAATTTATGTTATGGAATATATGATCACTAGACTGGATTAGAAATATTTTTTGATATATTATTTCTTCCAAATTTTAATTGAAACCCAAATCCTTGAATGCACATGAATATCACTAATTACAAGCCTTTAGGCTTATAGAAAAGGTAAATATATTTTCTCGTCATATGTTTCTACTCAATTTATAGTTAATAATTGAATATTTGATGTTTTGGAGAAGTATTGTGTGACTTAGTGGGAAAATGGCCAAAATCTTAATGAACTTTGATCCCAGTGTCGATTTCTTAATAAACTTTTGAATCCGTCTTAAATCTTAATTTGGTGCTTAAAAATTTAAAAAAAAACTACATGAACTCTCTAATTGTGGCCAATTTCTACATTGACCGTTAGTACCGTCAGTCAACGGTTAACTCGACACGAGTACGACCCATTTAAGAGACACGTATACGGCCAGGATTTTTTTTAAAAAATCCAAAAAAATTCAAAAAAATCAAAAAATACAAAAAATCAAAGAAAAAATTTAAATTTTTTATAAATATAATTATAAATATTAATATGATAAAATAAAAAAATAAAAAAATTGATAAAAAGTTATAAAATAGAATAATATAAAAAAAATTAAAAAATTCAAAAATAAATTAAATACAGCACATTACAACCTAACTAAAC
>OVBA01005836.1:0-18662 GCA_900406435.1 Lepidium aucheri
ATCGCAAAAATCCAGGTTCAGAACATAAGCTTCATTAATCATGTCATAGCCTTGAGTGTGCCATTTAAAATCGTGACATTGAGAGGTGGTGTATATTGGCCCGTTAACCGTGTTAACTCTCATCTGAGGTGTCTTATCCAACCTACACCCGAGTTCACAAGCAACTTTATAATCGAGAAAGTTATGTGTACTTCCCGGATCGATCAAGATATATATCTTGTGTTTGCCTACATATCCAGTAATCCTCATAGTTTCATAGGTAAATTTGCCATTTAAGGCATGACAAGTAAGGGTTGGTGTAGGTTCTGGAGTGTCAACCCCTTGTTCTATGTCAGGATCCAATAATTCCTTATCATCTTTATGTTCTGAAATTTCTCCTTCAACTTCAGTGAAGTAAAAATTGGAACGTTTATGTTTATTCTGATGGCCAGGAGTAAAGACTTCATCACAAAACATACATAGCCCTCTTGCCTTACGCTCATTCATCTCAGTGAATGAATACTTTTTCACTGGTTTATCAGCAGCATTTCTTATGGGAGATAGCGGCTTTGGTGTGTTCTGTGTGGTATTTGGTGGTGTAGATGGTATGGTTGTGTTAGTTTGACTGAGTTGGTAAGGTTGAGTATTTGAAGGCTGTTTATAGGAGGGACTGAAGGGAGCTCTAGTATGTTTCATAGGTTGGTGTAATAAGTACAACTCATGCATCATAGCGATCTCAGCTGCTTCCGAGACATTGGCAGGATGAAATTGATAGGTATGAAAGACTAAATGTGGATGAAGATTATTGAGAAATATGCTGAGGGCATGATTAGTAGGCAATGAAATGTGTGTCAATGCACCCTCAAATTTATCCAAGTAATCCTCCACAAATTCTTGCTCTTGCTTCACATTCAAAAGAACAGTCATCGGTTCCTTATGAATTCTAGAAAATCTCTTGGAGATTAATTCAGCATATTCAGGACAAAGGGGATACACACCATACCTATCAGTAATGAAATTGTGATGCCACTGAAGAGCTTTCCCAGACATCTGCGTAGTTGCTAAACGGACCTTAGTGTCCTCATCAGTACCATCCAAATGAAAATATTGCTCGCACTTAAATACCCAATCCTTAACATCGTTGCCGTCAAACGACGAGAACGTCATCTTCGGCATATGATTGTTGGTCGGAGCTGGCCAATTTGTTCGTTGAACACCAGAATTGCCGTACCCATGACTACCGAAGTTTGAATCCGGTGGATCAGGAAGCAGAGGCTGTAACCGACTAGGTGTCACCATTGCCGAAGAGGAATAGGCTTGACCGATCGGTCTCTTTTGAGGATCCAATGATGGCGGACAAAGTTCAGCAAACATATTTCGAATCTCTGCAAATCGATCGCTGATTTTGGTATGAATCGAGGTGAGAGCTGCCTCTTGTTTCGTCTGTAAAGCCATTAAGGCCGCTTCCTGTTTTGCTTGAGTTGATCTTAGCTCTTCCAACTGTTTGTTCACGTCGATCAGTGACTGAGCTCTAGTTTCTGCCATTTAGTATCACCAAGGAAAGAGTGCTCTGATACCAATAATATCGATAAATTTAGTGAGGATAAATCCCAACTAGAATCCTTCTCTTAAGAATCAAAGTTAGGTGATGTATAGTCTAAAAGGCAACCATTAAAGAAGAAAGGATACCTTGGAGATCTATAATCGATGATGATGATAAGAGACGATGTTTAGCGAGAGAGAGGAAAGGGAAAGTGTACAGAATAATTCTTAAGATTGTCATGTACCAACATTTGGCCTTACATAAGAGAAGCAGAATGATTAAACCGTACAGAATGATAAAAACAAATGTGTTAACCGAAATACTGAAAATGAACTGAATGGTATAAAGACTCTATTATCGATATCAATAATCCTCCTTTAATCAATCGATCTTTACCTAATCATGAGGTACATATTTCTAATTCAGAACATGTTCATGAATCAGAATCTGCTTATGCCTCTAACTCTGTTCAAGATAGAGGAGTTAGTTCAACCTTAAGTGATAGAGAAATTGTGTTAAAGAAGATCAAACTCCCTAGTTTTTCTTGTGGTGATATGTGTGCTTGGTTAAACTCTGTCGAAAGTTTCTTTACATTGGGAAAGTATACAGAGGTTCAAATGTTGAATCTAATCTCCATGAGTTTACTTGGTAATGTTTTGAGCTGGTTTAATTACGAATTTGTGGATTCACCGTTTCAGGATTAGAATGATTTTCGAGAGAGATTATTGCTTTGTTTTTCCAAATATTGTGATGCCTCACCTCATGATAAACTCTTTGCTCTTGAACAGATCGATTCTGTTGAGGATTACGTTCATGAGTTTGAAGATCTGGTATTTCAGATTCATGTTTTATCTCAGGAAGATAAGATTTCTATCTTCCGTAAAGGTTTAAAGCCACAATTGAAGCAAGTGGTGAAAATGTTGAAGCCTCAAGGATTGAGAGCTATGATTGCTTTAGTTCTGGAAATGGAACCTTCTCTGATTGTTCAGGTCTTTAATGAGGCTCTTACGGTTGATTGTGGTACATATATGTATGTTATATCTTCTCAAGATTATTCAATAAAGCAGCCCATACATACACAAACTTTGGAGAAGAATGTTTTCCCTTATGTTGTGACTAGTTCTAGTACTACATCTCAATCTAGTGTTGTTTCTTCAGCTTCTAAAGGGCGCATAAACTTGACCAGCTGAATATGCCGATCGTAGTCGTCGTGGCATTTGTTTTAGATGTGATGAAGCTTATGGACCGAACCATATTTGAAAGAACAAAGAGCTTCAGGTCTTGTTAGTTTTAGAAGATACTGAGTTACTTTTGGAAGATAGTCAACACTCTGATAATGATGGTGAAGAGATTGTATTCAAACCAAAGTTTTCACAGCTTTCATTGAATGCATTCCTTGGTATTGATACATTCACAACAACAAAGTTAAGAGGCAAGATTGGTTCTACAGAATTGGTTGTTCTGTTGGATAGTGAAGCTACCCATAACTTCATTTCCCCTTCTATTCTTAAACAATCAAAGCTGAAACTAGTGCAGACCCCTCACAATAATGTGCTTTTGGTAATGGAGTTTTTGTCGAGAGCTTTTGTATTTGCAAAAGAGTACAATTCTTCTTATCTTCTTTGGAGTTTAAGGCTGATTTTATTGCCTTGAAACTTGGTAGTGCATATGTTATACTTGGTATAAAATGGCTTCAAACTCTTGGTCGTTGGGAAGTTGATTGGTGAGCTTGCTTTCTGGTATCATGTGAGTTCGTGACTCTACGAGGTGATCCGGTTCTCTATATGTATTGCATCTTGAATGGGAACCAAAGAAAGCAATCTATGCAGGTGTTGGTGCAATCACAGTTTAGACACTCAGATCTCTGGACATACTTCTAATCCTTCTAATATCAAGAGTTTGTGTGGCTTCCTTAGTCTCACTGGTTACTATAGGAGGTTCATCAAACAGTGTGGTATTATGGCTAGACCTTTGACAACATTATTGAAGGAAAGGGATGCTATGCTAGATGAGTTTAAGAAATATCTTATCAGAGTTCAGTCCTTAATGAAGAAGTAAGCATCGAAGAGACATTGATTTTCAGCCTATTTTAGGTGAACACTATCAAGTTACTCCTTTGCCTCGATCTCTCAGTGTATTAGATGAGTTTGTCATTCTGCCTCAGTACATATCTTCTACAAGATACACTTCGAGTGGTGATTTGTAGGCTCTTGTTCTCTGGAAAGATTTACCAAAACATGACGCAAGCTGGATGTTGGTGAAGGATTTAGCTTGTCAATTTCCAACTTCGAGCTTGTGGGCAAGCTCTCTTCGAATGGTGGAAGAACTGCTATACCTTGGCGATGTTATGTCAAGAAGAGACAGAGAAAGGCAAATACTCTTAAGGAACAAGAGGCTTTAGGAAAAGTAAAGACTCTGAATTCAATAGAGGGTTTGAAGAATGAAGCAAATATAACTCATGAAGTGGATTCTCTTATTAGCCTAGAGGGTTTGAGTGCTGCTTCACCTTAGATCAGGACACGTAGGTTACATCATCGAGGATCACTCTCTAAGAAGATGATGGCGAAATCAAGATATTATTCAGATTCTGTTTTAATTCTGAGTTTGCTAGAAATCTGTTTAGCTCGTTATCAAGTATAAGTACTTTCTATTCTCATTTGTAGAAAGATATCTCATTACTATTTTGTGAATTCTGGATTTCTTTATCCAACTGAATCAATAAAGATAGTTTTCTTAGTTGAATCTTTATTAGTTGGATAGAATTTTACTCTATACTCTAAAATAACATTTAGAAGCAAATATAGATGTGAGTTGGAGATACTCTAAGAGAATGATGCAGGCATCACATATTTAATTTAATTTTATACTATCTACTACAGATTAAAAATTGAATTAGGTATAAGATAATTTTGTCATTAAGAGAAGTACCTTTGGATTATGATAAACCAATACTAGTTTTTATACTTAAGTTTAACATTCAAATCTTCAAAATTTATGTTATTATTTATGGTGTCAAATTAACAGGTCAATTTATATTCCTTAAACAAGTCAAGAGTTTATCAAAATCTCAAGAGAATTACGAATTAGTTTGTATACAATGATATCATAAACCTACCAAATTCCGATTATGAATGTGCTTCTTGTATATTATATTAGTGAGTGTAACTTTTTTATATATAGATGCCAATAATCGTAGTTAAATGTTTATGTTTACAATATTTTATAAAAATTCAATTTTTAATGATTAAATATTCTGCATAATAGTAATAGAATTTGGACTAAAGAGGAGATTTTATATGTCAAATTCAGAAAAGAAAAAAAAATGTGTGAGGATATTATCTCAAATATGTATATCAAAAGTTTACACTTTACAGTGATAAGAAGAAGGCAACTTTATCAAAAACACAAATAGAAAATTAGGCCAAATACCCTGTTAATTTTTGAAATTAACCCAAATAACTTTTTTTTGGTCTTATGCCAAATGTCACTTTCAGATGAACGAAAGACAATTTTGTCTTCCCACTTTCTGAACATAATAGACAAAACCGGGTATAGCATCTTTCTCTCTTCCGCCTCTTCTTTTCATCTCTTTTTGGTGACGCTTCATCACTCTCCCTCCTCTTCATCTCCCTTCGACCTCTCGAAATTCCACCCCGTTTCTTTCTTTTTACCCTCTGCATGAGGTTTTTGTTGTTTCTTCTCCTTCCATTGCTACGTATTTCAGATTGTTTTCATCTCGATTTTAACATAGTTGTTCATGGTTTTGCTTATAATTTTAAGATCTTCCTTTTTGGGTTTTGTAATTGATTTTGTGTGTTGATTTTGGTTCATTCTCAGTTTTTTCTGCTACCGTGTAAAACCCCAGGTTTTTGTTTTTGAAATTGATTTTTGTCAGTTTTTTTTTCCTTCGATCGTTTCATTGTTCTTTTATGGTTTCCAGAACTTGTATATATGCAGAAAGTGTTGTCAATTTCGTGCTTTTTTGTGTGCTTTCAGTTTATCTATTAGTTCCGACGGTCGTTTGCACTATGTTCTCCTGTTCTGTTCGAAATGCAATTGTCTGTGTTTTGTTTCATAGATGTGGACTAAATTACGTCGTTAAAATATCATAGGCCTGGACCATCCTGTCCTTCCGTTGTCTCTTCTCTTGTTTTTTGTTTCTCTTTCATTTTGAGTTATCATAGGGGTTTCTCATGGACGTAGACTATTCTGTTAAATTGTTTTGGCAAAAACATGGTCCAATTTTTGTGTTGTCCATGAATATTTCCATCCAGATAGACATGGACCATTTTTTGCTTTTGTACCTCAAGGACGTGGACCAATTAAGTGTATATAGACGTGGAACACCCTATGTTCCTGTTGTCTTTCATCTCGGTTATGTGTCTTTTCGAATTTAGTGTTTGTTTAAAAGCTATTTCTTAGGGACATAGGCCATTATGTATATTACTCTTCTTACACGTTCCATGCGTTATTGCTATCTTTTTATACTGTCCATGTCTCCCCCACGCTCTTTTTGTCCTCGTCTTTAACAAAATTACTTTCTCACAATATCATTCCTTGCCCACCAAAAGCCAGAATCCTTTTTCTGCTAACTTCTATCCATGTTTGCCGCAACTTTTGTCCATGCAAAAATTATTAAAACTTCTATCCATGTCTTTCGCAAAATTTGTTCATTTGATGTCATCAACGACCTTCCCTCCTCATGTTTTCTATTTCCCTCCAACGAATTCATCTGTCATGCTACTAACATTGTACCTTCACCCAATGATACGACAAGCATTAATGAGAAAAAGAGACTCCCAATCCAATGTGTTCATCCTCTACGAATTTAAATGCTTGGTCATGACCCTCTTCCCAATTGTTCTTCCACCTTTATCTCCTACCACTCCCATACTGCACAGGTGACACTCACTTCCTCTTCGCCATTAATGGTCTCTGATTTGTTAGGTTTGAATCATTTATTATAGATAATAACTACATATTTTTTCTCCTTCAACGGGAAGGTATAACTATGATGGATGATTCTTTTTTGGTCATCCTCGGCAAATGAGACTGCTCCGAAGATGGGTTATGGTATTTTGAAGTTTCTAAAGACCGCTTCGGCCAATGCGTAGGCATGGGTTATGATGTTAATTTCGAAGAGTTCCAGAGAATTATTATTGAAATATTTTCTGTTGACACCCACATGTTCTCAACATCCTTAACCTTTTGGAATCCAATTGATTCATTCGCTTTATCTAAGGGGAAGAGTCCACCTGTATCAATATCAGACGATTATGGGTTGCCTTCTTTTAAAAGCACTTATAAAACTATTACCGGGTGTACCCTGTATCTATCTCTCGCTAAAAAATCCTATATATGTAGTTCCTACCCCATACGTTATTGAAGACGTCGCTGTACTCGCTGAGGTTGAACGCATAGAAGCTGTTTACTTAGCTCGGAAAGGCAAACATATTCTTGATTCCAACCACAACGATCTGAAGTGTACTGAAACACAGCCAAACCATTTACATTCGATGGTCGTGGACTACTTAGAGGGATCAGATTCTGAGTCCCCTGACCATAACTCTGGTGCCTGCTACGATTTAACTAACAAAGAAAACCATCTCCAATTGGGTCTGTTTAAGAGCCATCATGCACCATCTTCCCCCAATCGCATCTTTACTCACCAATAGGCTTCAGTCTTGGTATTGACAGCCTGGATGATGTTTGCCCAGTTGATGAAACTCCTGGTCCTTCTGGATCAAAATCACCTTTATCAGGCAGGGAGTTATTTCCATCTGTAATTTGTCCAATACCTGATAAAGGTGTCCCTCATGGTCCTTCTACACAAGATTTAGTCCATGTCTTCGAAGACTCGCAACTCATGCAGCCTGCCTTTGATGATTGTGGCGCAATTTCTGAACATTTGTTCCTCTTGTTAGACGCACCTCCTTTCCATGACAATATGAGGGGTTAATTTTCTGAATTCTCAAATATGGATCTTCGAAGAGCTCCTAATGCTATTTACGTTAGTCATTTGTTCAAAGACAAATCTGATTTCAGACATGTATTAGCTTTGTACGCCTTAAAGCGATTATTCCACTTCAAGATAGCTAAGTCTGATTCTCGTTGCATCATTGTGGTTCGTGTTGATTCTAAATGTCATTGGAGAATTTATGGCAGAATTAACTCTGAAGACGTTGAAAGTAGGAAAGTTGAGTTAAATCATTCCTGCGATGTTAAGAGTAGATCACAGTTTAAGAAGAATGCGACAGCTGACATTCTCGCAGACTTCCTAGTTGGGAAATTTGGCAATGAAAGAAAGGGTCCTCGTGCTTGCAAGATTCCAAAGATGGTTTTATCAGATATTCACGTTGAAATTTCATATTCAAAAGCCTGGGCTGCAAAAGAATTAGCCCTATCTTGTGCTAGAGGGAGCGAAGAGGAGAGTTTTCAACTTTTGTCCATCTATCTTCACCATCTCAAGACATCCAATCTTGGCACCTTATACAAGCTTGAAACGTCACCCAACACGTGTGGTGACTTTTAATTTAAATAACTTTTTTGGCATTGGGTGCATCCGTTTCCAGAATTGATTTCTTACAGAAAGTCATTTTCATTGATGGCACTCAGCTAAAAGGAAATATAAAGGGTGTCTCCTTGCTGCTAGTGGTCAAGACGGTAATATGCAGAGCTTTCCTCTTGCTTTTGGAGTTGTCGATGGTGAAAACGAGGCTGCATGGACCTGATTCTTGTTGCAGTTGAAACAATTTGACCCTAACTCTGCAGAACTGGTTTTCATATTTGATCGCCACACAGCTCTTTACTCTCCTTGAAATCAGTTTATCCACTAGCCCGCCATGGTGCATGTGTTGTGCATCTCTTCGGTAATGTCAACCACCGTTTCAAGTGTCGTGGACTCGCAACTATGGTTTCTAAAGCTGCTCGTTCTTTTACTAAAAGGGACTTCAAATACTGGATTGGTGAAATTGAATGTCGAAGTCCAGCCTGCCATTGTTACCTTGTTGACATTGGGTTCTCTCATTGGTCATTGTCTCACTTCGATTGTAATCGTTGTAACATTATGAGCAGTAACATTGCTGAGCCCCTTAATGCAGCCATTGGCAAAGCCATTTCTTTCCCCATTGTCTCTATGGTTGAATATATTAGGACCATGCTTATGGGTTGGTTTTCTACTCAAAGGAAGCGTATTGCTAAAATATTTTCAATGTGTACACCCGAGATAGAAGACATTCTTGTTGAATATTTGCGTGAGGCTACAGAATGTGTTGATCTGTCCTCATCAAGTTTGGTTTTCCAAGTTAGCAATGATTTAGGTTATGTCTTCCAAGTCGTTATAAAATCCAAAACATGTAGTTGCAAAATTTTTGATGTTCTTTTTGTTCCTTGCTCCCCCGCCTTATCAGTTGCAGTATCTAGCAACATCGATCTGTACACTCTGAAAGGTCCATGTTACCCAACGAATCAGTTTATGTTGTCCCATCAGAAGTCACAGATGTATATGTTAAGCCTCCTAAACTTGCCGCTCAGCTAGGAGGCCCTGTAAGATCCGCATCCCCTCCAAAGGCAAATTTTCGGTAATTCTCTATAATGTATATTTCCGATTTCGTCCCCCACTCTTATAAAATCTGATTCATTTCTCTATTCAATTTCAGGGTTCTCGCAACTTACGGAATCAAAAATGTGGTTGTTGTAATGTTCCTCGACACAACAAACCCACTTGTAAAAACGCAATCTAAATACCACATATGTTTTGTAGTGATGCCCATACAAATGTACTGCCACCTTGTGTCACTCACTTGTTTTGTAGTTTTGTTTATGGCATTCCTCCAATTCAGTAGGAGTTCTAATCCCTTCTTTTCTTATTATGTGTTGCTCAATTATGGTGTAAGCCCTTATCACAAAAACAATTGTTTATTTTGTCCTACACCTTTGGTGTTATATTTTGTCCTTGTCTTCTTCCTATCATCTTATTTCGTCTTTGTCATCTTCCTATCATCTTATGATTTACAATGCCTCTCTACTTTGTCCAGTCCTTGTTGTCATGGTCTTTTCTCATGGACCAGGACTTATGAAAATGACACTTATCATCTTCCCCGGATGGTTGTAATTCCAAAACAATTTTGCCTTTTGGGGACATGGACGTCGATGAAGTCATTTATGCCCTTTTCGATGACCATTCACTCTTCATTGTCAATGTCCATCGCGTTGTCGTTTATGATGACATTTGTTTTCCTTTTCCATGTCTATGTCCTTGTCTTTGTCCTTGTCCATGTCCATGTCCATTGTCCTTAGGTTATCCATGTCCTTGTCCTTGCTTTGTCCATGTCTAAAGGATTTAAATTTGGCATATGCTCAGCCTTTCGCAATCACTCACACTTTCGAAATCAGAAACACTCTCGCTGCATCTGTACCTCGCAAACACTTTCGCAAGCACTCACATTAAGGCTGCATCTATAACTCACACTATCTCTGCATCTATAAATCGCAAACCCTATCTTGCATCTATATTGAAATCGCGTATATTGTCGCTGCCTATATCTATCACCCAACCTTCAATCTATCTAATTGATGTGTATTCTGAAAATCGTTGCATCTTTCCCTCGCATCGCTGTATCTGATATCCGAACATCGCTACTTCTGTTCACATTTTTTTTAAATGAAACATCGATGCCATCTTTTTGTAGCTTATTCATTTCATTAAGGGTAGAATAGGAAACTCAAGTTAAATTTGAGGCATTTAACCCAAGAAATAATTTCACCCAATTTTAAAACTTAAATAGGTATTTTACACAATATTCCCAAAGACAAATCCTACGTCATCAGAAAAACAATTTTTTGTGTTTTCTTTTCAGACTTTCTCGACGCGTATTTTCCTTTGTTAGAACTCATATTAATATTGAAGCCACAAAATCAGGTCATATAAACAAATCCTTAGTAATATAATTCACAAGTTAGTTTTAAGAAACTAACACCTTCTCCTTCCGACACGTGTATGTAAGTCTCTAAAATTGCTTCTATACTTTTTCTAAGGAAAAATTTTAAAATAATAAAACAAAATAAAACAAAAAAATTGTTCCATACCCACAATCTCCACCTCCTCAACACCCCTCTTCTCTTCTTATCTTCCTCTCTTCAACCATAAATCACATATATTACAAAAAATGATTAAAAGAATGACTCTTCGAAACAACCAAGGTTTTCACATTTATCGATTTCTATAATAAATTTGTGCATACAGGTTTAGGTTACAGCAATGGACAACAATGGCTAGCAAAGAAGAAGAATGTCAAGTCTCACCAACCTGCCTCCTTTGCAACCAAGAGTCAGAAACAAAGTCTCATATCTGTAGTATAGAAGTTGCAGGCTCTTAAAAACTAGGAATTTATGCTCAATCGAACCTTGCAATCAGCAATCTATTTTCTTTAAACAGAGTGAAATCAACTACTCCACCAAAACCACTTTGCTACGCCTGAAGAAGTGAGAAAAAGAATTGACTCAACAATTCCATATCCACCACCGGTTCCAATCGCCGATTACGTCTCATCAACATTCTCACAGAAGCCGTCTTCTTCCTCCTATCTTTCTCAATGGATATCTTCTCTGCGATTCCAATGTCGAGCCGTTGGTTGAGACCCGAGGTACTTCATAGATCTTCATAATTTTTTTCTTTTTATCGAATCCATCCATTGATTCTTTGTTGACTACCTCTACTTTCTGAACGCTTTTGTGTTTAGATCTGGACTCGATTTGATAAGCTTGCGGTGCCACTCAGTACCTTAACCAAAGGCAAGAGATCAATCAGGAAGAAGAGTGGCTAAGGATGTTGCTGAAGAATTATGAATAAGACACTGTGTGTCGTTAGAGTTATGAATAAGATACTGTGTGTCGTTTTATGTTGGGCTGATGTGCTGTTTTCTTTATTAAACTTATATGGTTGTATTTAGATTGGAAAAACCTAACTTTGGAAGGTTAAGAATTATATTATGAAACACTAAGTAAGGTGAAGCGCCGCTGTTCTCTCTTCTTCTCTCTATCTGCTATTTCTTCTCTTCTTTCCTTCTTCTTCTTTCACTCTCTGATCCAAACTTCTTGAGACAGGGTTAACATATTTGGTATCAGAGCCATGGATGCTTCTTTTGTTGAAGGTCAGATTAACCGATTAGAAGAAGACCATATAACGATCAAGGAAACCATGGCAGCGATGATGCAAAAATTGGAACAGATGGACGAAAGATGGCAGAATCTGATACAGAAACCACCAGATGAATCGCAAGCTTCCATAAGGAGACCAGAGGTGCGAGATTTAGGGAAAGGTCCAATGTTCACCACACCTGCGAGCACACCGCCTCCGACTTTTCAAAAAGGTGACGGACTCTTACCACTACCTTCTCTCATCCAACCTTCCAGACAAATCGGATCGATGTCAGCTCAAGTAAACGAAAACAGCAGAGGAATCTTGAGTAAGGACTGTGAGGATAGTAGCAGTAAGCGCCTGGATTTGCCAATGTATGAAGGGCAAAACGCCGATGACTGGATATTCCGTGTGGAGAGGTATTTTGATTCAAGCAGAACACTAGAAAGGGACAAACTCGAGCTGGCAGTATCGTGTATGACAGGTGAAGCGATTCCTTGGTGGAAAATGACTCAGGATAGGGAAACAGTGAGTAGCTGGAATACGTTTAAGGAGCAGTTTCTGATGAGGTTTAAAGAGACTAATGGGGGTACTGCTTTTGATGAGTTGTACAAGCTAAAACAGACAAGGTCAGTAGCCGAGTATAGAAAGGAATTCGAAGCTCTTTGTGCAGATTTACCGGAAGTGCCTATGTCAGTGTTAGAGGTGGTGTTTCTGGGTGGATTACAAAGAGAAATAAGAGACCAACTCGTGCGTTGCTGCCCATCGGGATTAAATCATATGATCAGACTTGCTAAGGTGATTGAGCAGCAAAAATCTGACAATCGATCATCAAGTTATAGAAATGTGTACAGAGTTGTGTCACCATGTGGAGTTTCCCACCGACCGCAGATCCTGAGTCCGAATAGGAACACAACTGTTGTTCCATATAGGAGAACGTTGGACAGCAAAAAGGGTCAGATAGAGACAGGAAAAACAGTAACTAATCCATGTCGACATTGCGGCGAGCAGTATTTTACTGGCCATAGGTGTAGAGCTCAGCACAGATACAGGGTTTTAGAAATGGAACCAGAATTGATCGAGGAGTTAGGAGAAGGTGAAATGGTAGAAATGTTGGAAACAGGTGTTCAGGATGTTGATTTAGAAGCACCAGCATTGGAAAAGCTGAGGTTGTTATCCATGACGGGTTTGGAAGCTGAGAAATCGTTCCGGTTAGTTGGGAATATTGGCGGCATAGAAGTGGTGATACTTATGGACTCAGGGGCCAGTACAAACTTTATATCTTGGGGTTTAGTGAAGAGACTAAGACTAGAAGTAGTTGACACAAAAACCTTTAACGTAGCTCTAGGAGATGGTCAAGTGGTGCAAGGTAGAGGGAAGTGTGAAGAGATCACACTGCAGCTGCCAAATGTAGATATCAAGGAGGATTTTCTATGTTTTAATTTGGGACCTACGGATGTGGTGTTAGGATATTCGTGGTTGGCAAAACTGGGTGACACAAAAGTTAATTGGGGTCTTCATAGGCTGAGATTTAAACAGCAAGGGAAATGGAGATTGATAGAAGGTGATCCGAGTTTGATCAAGAAACAGGTTTCTTACAAGGCCTTGCAAAGAAGCAAACAGAAAGGCGATGAATTTTTTCTGTTGGAGTTAATGGAACTATTTGACCACAAGAATGAAGTAACTAAGTTGAGCAGTAATTGCAATGTGGTACATGGGCTGTTACAGCAGTACAAAGAGGTCTTTCAGCCGACAACAAGCTTACATCCCTCGTGGAACAGGGAACACGCAATAACAATGCGAGAAGGAGCTGGACCAATCAACACCCGTCCGTATCGTTACTCATTCAGCCAGAAGAACGAGATAGAGCGCATGGTTAGGGAGATGTTACAAACGGGACTAATAAGGCCAAGCGTAAGCCCATACTCCATTCCAGTGCTTTTAGTTAAAAAGAAAGATGGTGGATGGCGTTTTTGTGTAGATTATAGGGCCCTTAATAAGGAAACGGTCCCGGACAGATACCCGATACCGATTATCGAGGAGCTTCTAGATGAGTTGTGTGGCGCAACTGTCTTTTCAAAGATCGACCTTAAGTCCGGTTATCACCAAATCCGAGTGAAGAAATCCGACATACATAAGACTGCTTTCATAACTCATGAGGGCCATTATGAATTCATGGTAATGCCTTTCGGTCTCACGAACGCTCCGGCCACTTTCCAAAGTGTCATGAATGATATATTCAGACCCTATCTACGGAAGTTTGTGCTAGTATTATTCGATGATATATTGGTCTATAGCACCAATATGAAAACTCACGCGAGGGATCTGCAAACTGTGTTGGAGGTGCTGCGACAGAATTCTTTCTACGCTAATGAAAAGAAATGTGAGTTTGCCTTGAGTGAGATAGCATATTTGGGTCATACCATTTCTGGTAAAGGTGTGGCTGCGGATGAAGGGAAGATTGCTGCTATTAAAAGGTGGCCTACGCCTAAGAACATTACCAAACTGAGAGGATTTCTAGGGCTGACCGGTTATTATAGACGATTTGTACGAGGATATGGAAGCATTGCACAGCCTTTAGCTTCTCTTCTCAGGAAGAATGGATTTGTATGGAATGAAAGAGCACAATTAGCATTCGAGTCACTCAAGAAGGCGATGATGAGCTTACCAATTTTGAGTCTGCCTGATTATAACAAGTTGTTTGTGATCGAAACGGATGCATCAGGTACAGGAATTGGAGCAGTTCTCTCTCAGGACAAACATCCAATTGCATTTATAATCCAAGGTTTTTCTGAAAAAGGCCGAGCAAAGTCGGTTTACGAGCGGGATCTGTTAGCAATAGTTTTGCTATCACTAAATGGAAACACTACATTACAGGAAGGCGGTTTGTAATACGGACAGATCAGAAAAGCCTTAAGCACTTGCTGGACCAGAAAAATGTAAATGGAGATCAACAACGATGGGCAGTAAAATTACTTGGGCTGAATTACACTATAGAATACAAACCAGGCACTAAGAACCGAGTAGCCGACGCCTTGTCGAGGCAGCCAACGGAGAGATTGGAACAGTTGCAGCTCACGGCTCCTCTCAATGTTGATTTGAACAAGTTGTTAAGGTTACAACAGCAGGATAAGGATTGCCAGCACTTGATAAGTCATTTACATGAGGGCAAGTTACAAGATTCTGATTATCATATGCGTGGAGAGCTACTACTCCATGAGAATAGGCTGGTAATACCCAGAGGAACTCCCTTCAGTCGCAATATGATACAACAATTCCACTCTAGTTTGATTGGCGGCCACAGTGGATTGTTAAAAACATATAAGAGGATGTCGAAAGAGATGTTTTGGGTGGGAAAGAAGAAAGATATCGAGCAGTTTATCAAGGATTGCCGCACATGCCAAACAAATAAGTATTCCACCCTTTCTCCGACGGGTACGCTTAGTCCGTTACCAATACCGAGACAAATATGGTTGGATATTAGCATGGATTTTGTGGAAGGATTGCCCAAGTCCAAGGGGTTTGACTCAATTTTAGTAGTGGTGGATAGATTGAGCAAGTATGGGCATGTTATACCTCTTAAACATCCTTTTATCGAAAGTTCAGTGGCTGTGAACTTCATTCAAGAAATTGTGCGACTACACGGATTCCCTGAAACTATTGTATCTGACCGTGACAAGATTTTCTTGAGCAGTTTTTGGACCGAGTTTTTTCAAGCTCACGGGACTGTACTTAAGAAGAGTACCGCATACCATCCGCAAATGGATGGCCAGACAGAAGTTCTTAATAGGTGCTTGGAATCCTACCTGAGATGTTTTGTAAATGGGAGATTAAATAGCTGGGCTCACTTACTTCCATGGGCTGAATACGCTTATAACACAGCTTATCACACAGCTATCAAAACCTCACCGTTCATGGCTGTTTATGGAAGGGAGCCTCCAAAATTATTAAGGTATGGCGACATTCCTACCTCTAATGAGCAGGTTGATGCTATGATAAAAGAAAGACATGAGCTGGTTAAAGAGTTAAGAGAGAACATGTCGGTTGCTCAGAAAATGATGGAGACAGCAGCAAATAGACACCGGCGAGAGGTAGAATATAAGGTTGGAGAGACGGTATACATCAAACTCCGGCCCTATAGACAATCCTCAGCAGCTAAGTGCATTAACGAGAAGCTGGCTCCAAGGTTTTTTGGACCGTACAAAGTGCTGCAGCGAATTGGGAGAGTAGCTTATAAGCTGGAGCTGCCTCAAGGATGCCTCATCCACCCGGTTTTCCATGTGTCTCAGTTAAAACAGGCGGTTCCAACGGATCAGATTGCACAGGACATTCCACCAACCTTGAGTGCTTCCTTGGTATGGGAGGCAGAACCGGAAAACATATTGGCCATACGCAAGGGAACAAAAGGAGTAGCACCAGAGGTTTTGGTCAAATGGAAGAACTTACCCTCTCATGAAGATTCATGGGAAGCTACGGATGAGTTGCAGGATCGGTTTCCTTCTTTCCACCTTGAGGACAAGGTGGGTTCATTAAGGGGGGTAATGATAAGCTTGCGGTGCCACTCAGTACCTTAACCAAAGGCAAAAGATCAATCAGGAAGAAGAGTGGCTAAGGATGTTGCTGAAGAATTATGAATAAGACACTGTGTGTCGTTAGAGTTATGAATAAGACACTGTGTGTCGTTTTATGTTGGGCTGGTGTGCCGTTTTTCTTTATTAAACTTATATGGTTGTATTTAGATTGGAAAAACCTAAGTTTGGAAGGTTAAGAATTATATTATGAAACACTAAGGTGAAGCGCCGCTGTTCTCTCTTCTTCTCTCTATCTGCTATTTCTTCTCTTCTTTCCTTCTTCTTCTTTCACTCTCTGATCCGAACTTCTTGAGACAGGATTAACACGATTCTTTTATGATTTAGCTTGTGAATCAATCTTCTAAGAATTCTTTGGATCTCTTTCGTTGCTACCGGAGTCGCCGTTGGGATCTCCACATTTTTGTTGATTATAAACATCACCAGAAACTCTGAAGTCAGGTCTGTATCTCCTTATCTCCCTCATGAAGTTTAACTGCTTGTTTAGAGTTTTGAACGATTTTGACAGTCTCTATTTAATAATATTGTCAATATTAAAAAATGTCGTTTTTTGGGTCCAAGTAATTTATAAACAAATTTCCAATTCAGAAATGAAAAGAATCACTTCTCTGATGGATAATAAATAGACTTATATGAATGATTCAATTATAATGCATATTTATAGGAAGCTTCGGAAAAGCAATACTCCCTCCGTTTCAGTTTAATTGTCATTCTAGAGTTTTATACACATATTAAGAAAATATGTAAATGTTCTCTTATGCCCTTATTTGACTTTTAAAATTCTAAACCATTTAATATTTTGATTATTTAAGTAGGGGCAAATGAGATAATCTTGTACTAAAAACTACATTGGAAAACTAGAATGACAACTTAAGTGAAACAAAAAATTTAGCCTAGAATGACAACTAATATGAAACGGAGGGAGTAATTTTGTTCATTGTGAATTGTAACTGATCTCTCTTTCGTGTTTTCATTTAAAATGTTGGAATGTCATTGATCATTTGGTGTTTTGTGTGTTTCTATTAAAGGTAGAAGATGAACAAACTACGAAAGAACATGAAGCCAAACGGCAAGTATTGAAAAAGACAAAATTTGCATTGCTTGCGGCAGTGTTTTGGCTAGGGAATGTATCTTTCCGAGTTACAGACAATGAAAATCATGTGGAGGTGATAGTGGATGAAGGTAGAGTCTATTGTCTTAAGTTAACAAAAAAAATTTCGTGGTGGCATGAACTTATCATTTGGCTGTCATTTCTTACAGTGTCACCAACGCTCCTATGTTAATGGCCTGCGACTCAAAGGAGGTTATGGTGGTTTTGTCTACCCGTAAACTTCAAGTGGGTATGGATTGTATTGCTAAGAAACTGACATTGCAGCAGGTAATACTAAACACTCATTATTCTTGATACTCTCTTCTAATATACATCGATCATTAGGTGAACTGCCTTGCTGTACTGTTCTTACCTGCAGGCAACTGACATGAGGGATGCAATAGCAAAATATATTTATGCAAACGTGTTCGACTGGTTTATTGAGCAAATAAACATTGTACTTGAAAAGTTGGTAAATCACTTACCGGGAGATTTATAAGTATCCTTGATATATATAGGTTTGAATCATTTAAGGTTAGTAATACCCATATATGCTCAAGTTTTCTTTTATTTATCTCTTCTTTTTGAATCCTGCAATGATGATGTGTTCCTCCTTGGTTTTAGAATAATAGCTTCAAACAATTCTGTATTAACTATGCAAACAAAAGATTGCAACAACACTCCACCGGCATATATTTAAATTTGAACAAGATGTAAGTTTTCTATTCATCTAAATGATATAGTATTGTGTGCTTTCTGCGTCACTGTCTCATTCAATATTATATCTCTATTCAGGAATATGAAGAAAATGGAATTGATTAGACTAAGGTTGAATTTGAAGACAATCAAGAGTGCTTAGATTTAATTCAGAAGGTATCTAATGCCTGCCATGCTTCTATTAGTTGTTCATTTTCTTTTCCCTATAGAAAGAAAATAATGTATTTTTTTGCTCTAAAACTATAAAGACCTTTCCGCAAGTTTTACAAAATAGTCTCTTGCATATGTTTGCTTGTGCAGAAACCCATTGGTTTGTTGTCTCTACTAGATGAGGAGTCAAACTTTCCAAAAGCAACTGATTTGACATTTACTAACAAGCACAAGTAACACTTGAAGACTAAACCATGCTTCAAAGGAGAAAGAGGTCGAGCCTTCAAAGCCAAACATGCGTCTATGCTAGCCCTGAGCGTAATAACTGGAACCGAAATACCAAACCAAACCGAACCGGAAAAAAAGAAATCGAACCGAACCGGAACCGACGAAATAACCGAATGATTCCAAAATTTGAGAACCAAAAAAACCGGAACCGAACCAAGAACCAAATCA
>OVBA01005837.1:0-18658 GCA_900406435.1 Lepidium aucheri
CACCTTTAGTATATTTGCAAACCTATTAACCAACGCTTTTCTGACCACTGCAGCAATTCTCGTTCCCTGACAATTCTAATGTATTATATCAAAATCAGCATATAATTTTGTTTATTGTTTCCCAATGAAGAATCTTACACTTGTTTTTACTTACAGTTTCATCGGCTCGTATCAACTCGAGAGATTGCCCATGGGTTTCAGAGTACTGTCTCCACGAATGCAGAATCTTTGCTTTGATAGTCCAGGTAGGTTTAAACGGCTTGAGTGAACTGAACAATGAGATGTCAGAATGTTGTGTGAAAGGAACCAAACCTTTGATTTCTCTTGAGTTGCCTTCCATGGTTTGTTTATCGTTTTTTGATGGTTAGAAATTCTCAGAACCCCAGATTTGTTAAATGAAGAATAAACATCGATGATTATATAGAGAAGTTGGTAACAAACATAAATAATAGTGGTTTCTGAGTATTATCTGGAACGTGGGTTATGGTTTTGGAACTGCTAGCTGAGAAATTTTAGAAGGTGGCCTATTTTTTTTTCTTTTTTGTGTTCTTGCTATTTGTACAGAAAATAGAACAGTTAAAAAAAAATAACCTACAATTTAAACACAGTAAATAGACTAAATAAAAATTCTCACTAAAGGTACTTTTACTTTAATAAGTAGAAATATGGCAAGTATAAACCTTGTTTTTTTTAATGGGATAAAATCTTGTTACTTTTTTATTTAGTAAAAAGACTATATAGATACGTACGTGTGAATTAATAATAAGTCTCATGTATAGACTTTTGTGTGAATAAATTAGGGTTTCACAAGCAATAAGCATTCACCTTCCCCTTCCCAACTACGACACAGGACACCTTGCTATCGTCTTCACGCCGTAAGATTCGAAAGAGATCTTCCGGAAAGAGATAGAAATATGTCCGCCATAGTTTCAACTTCGGACCTTCGTCGCTGTCGGGATTCAGAAGAAAGCCTGCTTCTAGATTCTACAATTGGTAAGTTCTCTCTTCTTCCATCAATTTTTCGTAAGTCCTTGTTTTGGCTGGCAAGACAAGTTGTTGGTGTGAGTAATTATCATTTATTCTAGGAACCGAAGATTGTCAGAGAATGGAAACTAGCATGATCTGTGCTTTGCCCAACCATTTACTCTTGGAGATCTTGTACCACCTCCAATTAAAAGATGCAATCGCCACTTCAATCTTGTCTAAACGATGGCGTTATGTATGGATGATGCTACCTATACTCAATTTAAAAAACGAAGGTATTAGCAAGAATATTCACAAATTGCAACTCTATAAGGCAGCTAAACTATACAGCTTGACTGTCAAACAAGGTCCACATTATCATGTTGACGTAGATGTTGCAGAGTGTGTTGAGAACGCAGTTATTCGTGGTGTGAAATACTTAGAGTTCAAGCTCCTCTGCGGTCCAGAGCCCACAAGACTTCCTAAGAGCCTTTACACATGTGAGACTCTTGTTGTTTTAACCCTATCGAACCAGATTCTAGTGGATGTTCCTTTCCCAGCTCGCCTACCGTCTCTCTTACGTCTGACGCTTGACTACGTGGTGTATAAAGATGAAGACTCTCTTGACAGGCTTTTATCAAGTTCTGATGTCCTCGAATGTCTAACGGTGAATCGACATGAGAGTGACAACTTGAAAACCTTTACGGTAAAAGTGTCTTCCTTACAAACATTACATTATGAAAGTATTTGGCGCAAGGATGAGGTAGATGATAGTGAGGAAGAGGAGGAAGATGAGGTAGATGATAGTGAGGAAGATGAGGTAGATGAAGTAGATGATGGTGAGGAAGAAGAAGAAGACGAAGTAGAGGATGGTGAAGAAGATGAGGTAGATGAGAATGATATCACTGAATCATTGGTAATAGATTCCCCTGGATTAAGAGAGTTGTACTTATGGGACCTTAGGGAAGAGTACTGCTCGATAGAGAATATGATTTGCCTTGATGTGGCATACATCAGCTTTGTTTCTAATCCGGACGTCAAGTTTTTGAGATCTCTTTCTTCTGTCATACATCTCAAGTTGTTTTTGACAGAATCAGTGGTAGGGATTACATATTCACGGTCCTTTTCTCTGCTCCTATAGCTCGTTGCTTAGCCAACTAATGTTATATTTGTTCTATCACAGGTTGCGTGTTGTTATAACATCAAGTTCTCTAGGCTCATAGAGTTTCGCTTTTTTCCAGATACTTTGCTAGATTGGTTGGAGCCACTTCTGCTTTTTCTTCAAAATTCTCCTAAACTAAAAACTCTTATGATTTACGATGTAAGTATATACCCTCAAACACAAGCGCATCTAATTTTGATGAACTTAGCATTAAAATAATTAAATGTTTATGGATATCAGATATATGGAGGTCCTTCACCTTCGTGGAACCAGCCGAGTACTGTTCCTGAATGCTTGTCGAATCATCTAGAGGTCTTTAGGTGGAAAAACTATGAAGGAAGAGAAGGTGAGAAACAACTATTGACATACATTCTCGCAAACTCAAAGTGTTTAAAGACAGTAGACATCTCCTTTCAAGCAACCTGTAATGTTGAAGAGACACGAAAGGAGTTAGAATGTATACCTAGGATTTCAGAATCATCTCGGTTTCTCTTCTCCTCCTCAGATGAAATTAACAGAGTAATTTATTCTTGATATATTACTCATCTACTATATAGGGCGTAGATCATTCTGCTATTTATAGTTATTAAATTATTTATATGTTACTTTTAATAGAAAAACTAAGATGCTACCTGCAACTTGAAGCCTGGAATTATTTGAGTTTGGTGAATATGTTTGGTCTTATATTCAACTAGATATAGAGCATGGGTTTTCTGAAATTGACATATATATATATATACTTATTGTATTTTAGATAATATATAAGAATCCTGTTGATTAGTAATTTTTGAGAATCAACTTTATATAATAGGATTTGAAATCCAATTTTATATACTATGATACTATAAAATTTTGAATCATTGGACTTGACATGTGAAATAATGCGGTTGATAACTAACTTTGCAACCCAACTTTATATAATATGATGTTGTAAACTTTTGAATCGTTAGATTTGACACGTTGAAGAATTTCATTGAAAACTAACTTTTAAAACCCAACTTTATATAATATGATACTGTAAAATATTAAATCGTTGGATTTGACATGTGCAATCATGATGTTGATTAGAAACTTTTGAAACTCAACTTTATATAATAGTATTGGATTTGACATGTGGATAATTTTGTTGATAACTAAATTTTGAAACCTAACTTTATATAATAGGGTACTGCATAATTTTGAATCATTAACATGTAGAACAATTCTATTGAATACTATATTTTTTTTTCACACATTGAATACTATCTTTAAAAGCCGATTTTATATAATACTAGGATTCAGCCAACGCTATAGCATGGGATTTGATTATTTTTTTCAACCCGGGTTTATTTGGTTCTTAGATCTGTGTCGATATTTTATATATCATTTTCACAATGATGTTCTAGTGGCCCAAAACTCGAAACAAAATCAACCTAAACTAAAAAAATATAATTCGAACCAAACCCGACAAAACACTTCATAAGTCTTTAGCCTATATATTTTTTTAAAAAATGAACCCAAACCCAATATGGAACCAACCAAGAACCAAATTTTAGAGCTTTTTTATTAAATCACTTAAAATTTTAAATTTTTATATAAAAATATCTGGATACGAATTCAATCTATATTGTACCAAACTATATTCAAGAAATAAAACATTTGAATATGTCTTAAACCAAAATACCGAATTAGATGAACCAAATTCCACAAAATACCAGAATCCAGTCTGAACCCAAACCGAAATCAAAACAATAACCGAATTTGTAACCGAATTTTTTTATATTAAATTTTAGTTTGTTAAGAACAACTCTATTAAATTTGTTTTTTATATAAAAATCTGTAACAAAACTACCTTATCCAATTTTTAAGGGGTTATTATGAATCTTAGGTTAATTTTATCCTATAGTTTATAACACGGTCAAAATGAAAGTGTCTCTCGCTTTAATATATAAGATGATACTGCAAAATTTTAAATTGTTAGATTTGACATGTGGAAGCATCCTGTTGATTAGAAAATTTTGAAACCCATATTTATATAATAGTATTAGGTTTGGCATATGGAATAATTCTGTTGATAACTAATTTTTGAAATCTAATTTTATGTAATAGGATACTACAAAATCACGTTGAATCTGACATGTAGAAGCATTCTATTGATTATAAAGCTTTGAAGCCAACTTTATATAATTATATAAAAAGTAATTATTTATAATCTTATTTGACGGAAATAAATATCTTTTTTAAATATATTTTATTTTATTTTTATATAATAAGAAAAATATTTCTAATCATTGGATTTGGTACGTGGAAGATTCATGTTAATTAATAACTTAGAGGAACCATACTTTATTTAATAGTTTCATCTTTATTTTATAATTAGTAAGAGAATTTTTGAACTTATTTTTATTTTACAATTTCTTTTTATGTTTGGATTGTAAATAAAGATAAATATTTCTTGACAGAAATAATTTTATTTTATTTTATTTTTGATATATAATTAAAAATTTTTTTGTGATTGTTGGATTTGACACATGGAAAAATCTTTTTAATTAGTAACCTTGAGAACCGTACTATATATAATAATATTTTTAATATATAGTTACGAAAAAATTTATGATCGTTGGATTTGACACGTGAAGAATCATTTTAATTAGTAACATTGAGAAACAATACTTTATATAATAAGATATAGTCATATGCTAATCATTTCAAAAATTGATAAACACTTATTTTAACTATTTACATGTATGTTTATTAATGCAACCAATATCAAAATATCCTTGAAAACTTTTAAGCAACCTAATGAATAAGTAATATTTTTGATAGTTATGAAATTATCTACCTATGTGTGTTTATATAGATATTAATTTTAACAATCTTTTTTACGCTATGATTAGAACTTAAGATAGATATATACAAAAATATAAGATATGGACAATTATTGTTCTATTGAGAGCAAAAGTATTTTTATATAAAAGAATTTTGATTTAGATTGAATAATTTATTTTAAGATTTGAAATATTTTCTGTTAAGATTAATTTTTTGAAATTATTTTAGTTACTTATAAAATAAAATCAAAAATTATTTTTTTAAATAAAAAATATTTTAAATCTTTGAATTTGGTTTCTAAATTGTATCTTTTTCTTAAAAATTGTTTTAGATATTGATGTTTAGTATTACAAATTTTGTCCGGATAATAACTATTTTAATTTTTATTAATCTTAATTACTTTTTAGATATTTTTTTTAATTTTATGAAAGATCTATGATTATAATAAAATTATAATTATTGAGATATATAAAAAATTTATAATCTGTTTTTCTTATTTTTGTTGTGAAAATATTTGTATTAAAGAATATACATCCATTAAAATTTACATTTTTAGTTTTGATAGTTATATTTTCTTATGATTTTATCTTTAAAAATATTAAAATATTTTTACATAAAAATTTGTTTTTAATTATATTTTAAATATAATTTTATAAAATTTTATACTTAGTATAAAATAAATATTTATGAATACTTTAATTTTAGATTATAAATAAGAATAAAATTTTACAATCATTTTTATATTAGAATTGTGGATAGAAATAAATATTTTGTGATAAAGATAAATATTTGGAAAAAATTATTTTAAAATATATTTTTTCTTAATATATAAATACAGAAAAAATATTGATCGTTAGATCTTACATGTGAAATAGTCGAATGTTTCAAAGTTACTCATTAAATATAGGGATACTGTTTGTGAAGTATGTAAACAATTTAATTAACCTAATTGTCGGATCTATACAACAATAAATAACTGATGCAGCACGTGACTTGCTTCCTATTATTTCATTTTTTTCATCTCAAGAATAAGTTAGATATTGTTGCTCTGTTTTCTGTTATCAAATAATCTAGGATTCTTTCTTAGTTTTAGCTAGTTTGAATTTAATAACTCTCTTATATAAGAGAAGAGTTTCATTGTATGAGACACACGTATTTTTTATCAAAAAGAATTCCAGAAAGCTTTCACGCTTCAGTTCCCTTCCAGATTAAAAATTTTAATCATTCTAAATTTGAGAGAAGAACCTTCTCTTTGGCATTCATAGAATCAACAAATCGAAGGTATTAAAACTTCTGTTCTTGAGCCACACCATATTGGTATCAGAGCCAAAAACATCCTAGCTAAATTTTTATAACCAAATCCCTTCCTTACTCTTCTCGTTCTTCTCATCTTTCAGCCGTACGCATACGATGCCTCCACAACAAACGCGTGGGGATAATGCTCTCTCCGACTGGACTGAATTGAGGCAAATCCTCCTAGCGATGCATGAGAATATTCAGTCGACGATAGTTGAATCTCTTCAAGAGATGACTGAAGAATTGACTAGCCGTAGTCAACCTCAACGTGACTCTCCAACTGGTTCCATAATCGATTCTGATACTGAGGATGTAAACTCCTTTGCTGTGCCACGTTCTCGAAAGGATCATGAGACAGTTGGTAGTGATCGTGTTTCACAGAATTGGGAATCAGGATTCAAAATTGACATGCCAGAATTTCATGGGGGTGTCCGTGGAGAGGAGTTACTCGATTGGATAGTGGCAGGAGAGGAGGTTATGGAGTTTAAACGTGTTCCAGAGGATCTAAAAGTTTCTTTAGTGGCAACCAAATTTAGAGCCAAAGCAGAATCCTGGTGGTTACAGCTGAAGACAACTCGGTTGCGCAATGGAAAAGACAAGATTAGGTCATGGGAAAAACTCAAATGCTGTCTCAGACAGAGTTTTCTTCCTTATAATTTTGACCGGACGATGTATATGCGGTTACAAAATTTACGTCAAGGATCTCGAAGTGTTAATGACTACGCCGATGAGTTCTCCTTGTTGCTAACCCGCGTTGAGTTGTATGACACTGAGATACAATTAGTCTCTCGCATTATTGGAGGATTACGGCCACATTTACAAACAGCTTTGTCCCAGTTTGATCCTTGCACAATAGCAGAAGCTCATCATCGGGCAGTAGCATTTAAGCAACAACTTAAGAGCACACCAATAACATGGCAATACACATCACGTCCACAAGTTCAGGTGGGATCTCCAGCTGATGTTACAGCTCCGCAAGCAGGGGGTAAAGATACACAACATTTGAGTAAAATTCTGCAACAAGACTCCATCGCTAATACAAGCACACAACGATCATAATGTCAGAACTTCATACAATGTTATAGTTGCGGAGAGCCGGGTCATCGCCAAAATGCCTGCCCAATAGTGACACGTCGTGGTTTATTGACAGACGACATACAGTGGGAAACAAATGAGCTGTTTGAGCCTGATCAAGAGGAACAAGGGCAAGAGCTCAAAGAGGAGCACGTCTATGGTGACACGGGTGTGGCATTGGTGCTGCAACATATTTTTCTTTCACCCACAAAAACAGATGACCATTGGTTGAGAACAAACATTTTTCATTCCACTTGCAGATTGCTGAAAAATTTTGTAACTTTGTTGTGGACTCCGGTAGCTCTCGCAATGTGATCTCCTATAAAGCTTGTCGGAAGCTTGGTCTCAGTCCAGAAAATCACCCGGCACCATACAAGCTAGCTTGGTTGAATAAGTCCACCGACATGAACATATCTGAACGATGTATGGTCTCTTTCTTGATGGGAAAATTTTACAAGGATGCCTTTTACTTTGACATTGTACCAATGGATGTTAGTCACCTCATCTTTGGTCGACCTTGGCAGTATGACCGTAATGTGATTCATGATGGGCGACACAACACGTTAGAATTTGTTTATGAGAACCGCAAAGTAATGTTGTTCCTGACACCTCCACAAACACACGGTTCAGCTACAATGTCTCAGCTGTGAGCACCAACATTATTAAGCACCGTATCTGAATGTGTTATAGAGTTGGAGATGACGGAGTATGCGTGGCTGCTACTACCACAAATAGTTTAAAAGAAACCTTTTTTGTAGCGATCGGATTAGGTAACTTGGGAGAGGGGTTATCAGTAACATACACTTTCAAAGTGAGCTCCCCAATGGTGGCTGTGGAAAATGAAGCTGCAAGCTATCACGTGCAGCTGATTAATGGAGACATGTGCAAGGCACACGAAGACTTGAAGATCAAGTTGTTTTTAAATTCAAATTAAATCTTATCAAGAGTTGTTGATAAGATTAGTTAAAGTTGCGCTTTTGTAGGGAGTAAATAACTCCCAAGCCCTTGTGTTATAAAAGGGATCTCGAATGTAATTCAAAGCTTTAAGAACTTAGGGTTTAAGTATAATACCTTGTGATTTGAATCTCTTGGTTATCAGTTTTCAGAGTAGTTTTGATTGGGTTCTTGCGAAGAATAGAACCAATATGAATTAGACTTTTGTAGAAAAGAAAGTTTCTAATAAAATAAAATACTCAGTTGAAATTCCAAAAGTGTTTATCGAATTGTCAATTTCAATTAGTATCAGAGCGGTGTGCTGCATAACGTTTGTTGCTGTTTACAGGTGTTGGATCCTGAGGACATAATGAACAATTCACAACAACAACTGGTTGTTGTCGCCAAAACACTTAAACTGGATCCTGACAATTACGGTCACTAGAATGTACAAATGGCTCAGTATATTCAGGGGATTGATTCAGATGCGTGGTTGGCAGAAGAAGGTTGGGAACCTCTGATGGTAAAAGATGATGCAAGAAATCTAGTTCCAAAACTAAGGAAACAATGAACAGCTGATGAGAAGTCATATGCCAAATAGAACTCGAAAGCCATATCAGCGATCTTTAATTCACTACAACCAAACTAGTTTAAAAGAGTTCAGGGTTGCAAGAGTGCAAAAGAAGCATGGGATATTTTGGAAGTTGGTTTCGAGGGAACAAGCAGTGTAAAGAGAACTCGGATAGACTTATTGGCATCTAGATTCGAAAATCTGACCATAAGAGAAGATGAAACCGTCGCTGAATTCAGCAGAAAACTATCTTCATTATCACACAAAGCTTTGATCCTAGGAAAAACATACAAAGACAAGAAGTTAGTGAAAAAGTTTTTAAGATGTCTTCCTAATAAGTTTCATGGTCATCGATCTACCCTTGAGGTATCTCAGAACTCTGATAATATGAGGTTTGATCAAGTGGTTGGTATAATTCAAGCCTATGAATTGCAAATTGCCTCAAAGGACAATGATGTAAAAGGAAAAAATATAGCGCTTGTGGCTGATAAAACCTCTCACCAGAATGAATTAACTGAGAATCTTGAAGAAAAGGTGGGACTAATGGTTAAACGTTTTCTCCGAAAAGCTGAAAGGGGAGAGAAAAAGGATTATCAAGCTTCTGTTAAACAAACATCTGATAAAAACAACAATAAGTCTGATAAACAGTGTCTCGAATGTCAAGATTTTGGACATTTTAGATCAGAATGCCCTTCGACTAAAAGGAAAATGACCATTCAGTGTTATGAATGCAAAGGGTATGGTCACACTAAGAATAAATACGTACCTAGATTGAGTGGAAAGTCGGCCATCAGCACCCTGAGTCATTCAGACAGTGATAACAAAGAAGATGATAATATCCTGAATCACTTTGTATCAAATTTTGGGATTGTAGACATGGATGATGTGGAAGAAAGTGAAGATCTTGCTGAAGTCATTCCTAATTCTAGTGAACAAGCTTCTGATAAAATTCTAAAACCATCTGAGATGCAGAGTGCTGATAAGTACGAGTCGAAGTCATAAGATGAGTTGGATATGACTCCTGAAAAATCTACTAGATCTGCTCATCAAGTCACTTATAGAATAATAGGAAGAAAACAGGAAGTTGAGAAGTGAAAAGCAGAATATACTTTAGGAGACTAAAAAGGAGTTATCAGATACAAAGTCGAAAAACATTCATCTTGAAAGCAAACTACATGAGCAGCTGAAATAGATTATGATGTTATCCAAAAGAACAAAGGATTTGGATTATTTGTTTTCAGTTAGACGAACCAGTGATGTCAATCAAGGTCTTGGTAATAAAGGAATTGATCCAAAAAGAGTTGAATTTTCTAAAGCAATAAACAATATTTTTGATTCAACTGATAAAACTCAGAGAAAGGCTCAAAAATATGGATATAAAGATTCTTATCAATCGGCAGGCCTGGGATGGAAGAAACAGAAGTTTGCATATCAGGGTTTTAAAAGAAATGCACACATCGACTGTTGGTATTTTGGTGCATATGGTCATATGAAACGGTAGTGTTTTAAGTTTCAGACTCGAGTTCAAAGATTAAGCAGACAACAAAAGTTCACGTTCAACAGAAAAAGAAGAAATCAAACATGGGTCAAGAAGTTTGGTCTCTATAGTAAAGTTGCTTTCACAACGGAGAAAATCGAATCCAGATCTTCAAAAGAAAAGTGGTACTTTGATAGTGGAGGTTCAGAACATATGAGGGGTGAAGAGGGAACTTTGCAGAATATCGAAGAAGTGATAGCTGGGAAAGTCACTTTTGGAGATGGAGCTAAAGGTAAAATAAGAGGAAAAGGTTAGACGACAAACTCCATGGATCCAAAACTATCTGATGTTTTTCTTGTTGATGGTCTGAAAGCTAATCTCATCAGTATCAGTCAACTGTGTGATACTGGTTTGAATGCAACATCCTATTGTATAATGTGTAAAGCTGTAGATGTTCAAGGTACAATACATTTAGAAGGAGTCAAAACCGGAAATGACTGCTATATGTGGGTACCAGGTACTTCATGCTTGGTGACAAAGTCTGAAAGCAAAACTCATATCTGCCATCAACAGTTAGGTTATATGAACTTTCGTACTATGGTAGATTTGGCAACTAAGGAAATTGTGAGAAGTCTACCAAAACTCAAACGTGATCATGAACTTGTATGTGGCCCTTGCAATTTGGGAAAACAAGTTAACACTCAACACAAGTCACTGCCAGATGTTAGATCAAACAGTATTCTTGAATTAGTTCATATGGATCTTATGAGTCCTATTCAGATTGAAAAGCTAGCAGGAAAGAAGTACATTCTGGTACTTGTTGACAATTTCAGCAGGTACACATGGGTCCGATTTCTTCGAGAAAAGAGTGAATCGTTTAAAAGCTTCAGAATATTGGCACTACAGTTGAAGAATGAGCGTCAAGGAATTAAAAATATTCAAAGCGATCATGGAGGAGAATTTGAGAATGAGGTATTTTGGAATTTCTGTTCAGTACAAGGTATTGATCATCAGTTTTCTGCGCCACGAACTCCATAGCAAAATGGAGTGGTAGAACAAAAGAACAGAACTTTGCAAGAAATGGCCAGAGCCATGTTACATGGTAGCAATGTACCAAAGACTTTTTGGGCTGAAGCAGTAAACACAGCATGTTACATCATCAACTGAGTGTATGTACCGAAAGGGACAATTAAAACTTCCTATGAGCTGTGGTAAGGAAAAACACCAACGGTTCACTACTTTCATGTTTTTGGGTGTATATGTTATATTCTGAATGATAAAGATTACATAGGGAAGTTTGATTCACGAAGTGATGAAGGACTCTTTCTTGGTTATTCGGAACCAAGTACAGCTTTTCGAGTCTACAACATACGAACATCAACTGTTCAAGAAACTATGAATGTAGTGTTTGATGATGCATCAATTTTTTGTCTCGTGGATCAACCTATTGATGATGCAAGTATAGTTAATCAGACCAACCTGATCAGTCATCTGAACTAACTCAGTCAAACAAAACACAATCTAGCATAGACACCCCGGCTTAAGTTCATTGGAATCACTCCTCAACAGATGTTATAGGTGAGATTCAGGGGGGACGGATCACCTAGGGAAAACAGATTGATTTCAAATAGCTACCAGGTAATATGGCTTTTCAAGCATTTATGATTCAGAAACAGGTAATTGTTTAAATAGTTTAATACGAATGTTTTGTCTCAAATATAGAACCAAAAACATACAAGGAAGCTCTGTTAGATGAATTCTGGATTGCATCTATGCAAGAAAAGTTGTCGAACTTTTCAAGATTAAATGTTTAGGTCCTTGTTAGTCGACCTAAAAATGGGAATGTTGTTGGGACAAAATAGATCTTCAAGAACAAGATAAACAAAGACGGAAATGTTGTCAAAAACAAATCAAGATTGGTTGCTCAAGGATATTCTCAAGTAGAAGGTGTTGACTTCGAAGAAACTTTTGCTCCAGTTGCACGATTAAAATCTATCAGGTTTTTACTGGGTATGGCATGCAAAATGAAAATTTCAAGTTGTATCAGATGGATGTTTTAAGTACATTTCTGAATAGAATTCTACAAGAAGAAATGTACGTAGAATAACCAAAAAAAATTTAAGAACCAAAGCTTCTTTATCATGTCTACAAATTCAACAAGGCGTTGTATGGTCTCAAGCAAGCACCAAGGGCTTGGTATGATCGACTTGCCACGTTTTTGATTAATAAGAGTTATACACGAGGAAGTGTGGACAAAACCCTGTTTACATATCAGAATGATGATGGTTTCATAGTAGTGCATATATACGTAGATGATATAGTGTTTGGTTCAATCAGTCAAGAAATGATTGATTAGTTTGTTAAAGTGATGACTAAAGAATTCGAAATAAGTATGAGCGGTGAACTTACTTACTTTCTCGGACTACAAGTCAAGCAAACAACTAATGGGATCTTTGTGAATCAAAACACATATGCAAAAAACTTGATACAAAAGTTTGGTCTTGAAACTAGCAAAGTGGCCAAGACTCCAATGGCGATGAACACAAAGTTGTTTAAGGATGAATCAGGAAAATCAGTTGATGCAACAACGTTCAGAAGTCTTATTGGAGGTCTGCTATACTTAACAGCAAGTAGGCCATATATTTATTTTTAGTAGGAGTTTGTGCAAGGTTTCAGGCAAATCCCAAAGAAAGTCACTTTCAAGCAGCTAAAGCGTTCTGAAATACATAAGTGGGACTCAGAATCTGGGAATATTCTTCACAAAGGACACAACTACTAGTCTAACAGGATATTGTGACGCAGATTGGGCTGGGTGTATGGATGACTGAAAGAGTACAAGTGGGGGATGCTTCTTTATGGGCAACAACTTGATAGTTTGGTTCAGTAAAAAGAATAACTATGTCTCCTTATTCACAGCTGAAGCTAAATATATAGCACTTCGGAGCTGATGCACTCAGTTGATTTAGATGAAACAAATATCTGCAGATTACGGTATTACTTCTGAACCTTTGCTTTCTTTTTGTGATAATCAAAGTGCCATAAGTATTGCTAAAAATCCTGTTCAACACTCTCGAACTAAGCATATTGATACACGACATCATTTTATTCGAGAACTTGTTGGGGAGAAACTGGTTAAACTTGATCATGTGAACACTGAATATCAACTTGCAGATTTGTTTACTAAACCTCTATCATTTAGTCAATTTGTTGAACTACGAACTTCAATTGGAATTAGTGAATGCTAAAATTATTCTATAAGGTGTCTGTAGATCTAATCTAAAGCATGATCTTGATTCTGAAAACTGAAAGCAGACACCTGAGCAAGGCAAATAGATATCAGGATTGATCGACTCAATGTAAAATAGATGCCTATCATGCTGTCACATGTAAACTTCTGTCTTGATATGTTGAATGATAGGAGAGGGAGATCAAAGAGATGTGGAGTGCTAGTGTATACGAGTTGAGAAGTCAAGTGATACTCATTGCACAAAATCTACTAATATAGTGAGTTTACGGGATCATTGATTGAGAAGTCAAGTGATATCTTTGATTCAAGCCCTTGTATTTGGCTCGTTATGTGATTAAGTTAAAAAAATGGCATGCTTCTAACTCTCCAAAAGAAATTCCAGCTGTATAATCTGTTTGATATGCTCAATTTCTTGAATTATTGTGATAAAAGCATGCTAGTGTGAAAGTCTAGCTTTTGACTCTTGATCCTTCGGTGAGTAGGGATTCAATTCATCAGTCTCAGAGGTTAAGCTCTCTTGTGGATGATTATGATTGCATCAAGGTTTGACTTCTTACTCAACTTAATTAATTTAATTAATTTGTGTAATTGAATTCCTAAGAAAGGTGTTCACAAGATCATTTTTAATCTGGGTCAATCACAAGTTCGATCAATTTGATGTAAAAAATTCTGCTTTGTTTCTTACGTCTTGAGAGATTTATTTGGGTGATTTCTTTGTGAACTAACTGGCCAATTCCATGATAATTAGGTAGAAAATTGGGCTAGAGTTTTACTTTTAAGCCCATAATAGATTAAGTCAGCTAAAAAGAAAAGGTATCGACGGTCACACTCACTTCATAGTTCAGTCAAAGTGACTCCTTGCTTCGTCTTCTTTCTTCAATTTGTCTTCTTAAAACCCTAAGAAACAAGCCTTTAAAGAACACAAGAAAAAAAAACAAAAGGATCTGAATCAAAGAAATGGCAAACTCTCAGACTCCTCAAGGCTATGATCTCGCCACCGTTGTTGCCTACATCAACAACCCGGAACGATCGGTGATCATGTACAGCCCTCTGGCGATTAGGCATCCAGTTGCGGTGGTCTCTTCAGATTATTGTGCTCTACCTGTCACTCCTCAACCCATTAATGTCAGCCCTCCTCGTGCAAGTCTGGTTCATCGCCATGCATCCACACCTCATGAACAACCAAAATCACCCTATTTTGGTGATTTTGAAGAAACCAAAGTCGATCCGACACCAATTCTATCAACCTTGTCACCCAAAAGGATGAACTCAACCACTGATGGCGAAGTCGAAGTGATTAGGGTTTTGAAAGATTGGGTAACTAAAACATCACAACCTCGCTAGAATCGCAAACGTCTTATAAATGTTGAGTCTGTCATCAAAAGTCACAAAACTCGTTGCATTGTGAAATTGGAGAAGTCTTCTCAACAAATCTCAGACTTGGGATTTGATAGCTCTGTTTTTCCTCCTATGAAGCGTATCGAAGGTATAAACTGTATTCCTCTTCAAGCGATAGGTTTATACTGGAACATGCACGTTTGATGATCATGAGTCAGATTTAGCCAACTGTTGAAAGATGCTGGCATGTTTAACTCCCTAGACATTGTTACAGACTATAGCTCTGACGTTCTTTGTGAGTTGTGGGGAAATATGTCATATCATGATCAGGACAGAGATTCTTAGACAATATTCTTGAGAGGGGTTGAATACACAATCTCTGCCCCTTTGATCAATAATGTATTGGGATCCCCTGACGTAATCCTCAGAAATTTAAGGTGTCTTGTCAGAAGATATCGCAATGGAAGTAACTGGTGGAGCTTGCAAGAATCTGTCTCTAGTAAAGAGGGCTCATCTCACTTATTTGTATTCTCAATTGTACACGTTATGTTGTACAAACTGGCTTCCGACATCAAATGAAGGGTATGTCAGTGTGATACGAATACAACTTGCATACAAGATTGGGACTCAGATCTCCTTCAATCTCGGGAAAGTTGTGTTTAGTCAGATCAAAAAGGTGGTTGCCTCAACAAAAGAAACAAAGTCAAAACTTTATCTTCCTTATTCGTCAATGCTCACGCGGTTGTTGGCAAGTCAATAAGAAGTTCCTGGTGCATCTTCATCAGTCAGAAAAGATAGGTCAATAGTTAACAAACAGAAAAGAAAAGCAAAGACTAAATTGCCAGAGAAAACCTATACAAACAAGGAGTTGCTGGAAACACTACTGGTTCTGTCTACTACAATAACGGACCTCTGTAAGGAAGCTCTCAAAGGTTAGTGATATGATCTTAAATAATATTGTTATATTGCATAACTGTTTTGACTTCATATGTTGCTAAGCAGGCGGAGATTAATAGGAACCTGAAAAAGAACAGAGGAACCTGAAAAAGAACAGGAGTTTGATGAGGATGACCCAATTGATCTATCTAATTAAGGGGGAGTTTAGAGTGTGGGGGAGAGAGCACTATTGCTCTATTTTTTTGCCAATATGGGGCATTTCTTTTGATTTGATTTGAAACTTATCAGTGTTTTGTATTTTTGTCAATCTGTGACAATGTGTGGTTTTTCATGTTTGACTCTAAACTCTGTTTCTTGGTAACTAAGTCTACTTCAAGTCGAATTTAGAAATTGATGTTGTTGACCCTTTCTTGTATTCGACTAGTTCTTGTGCTTGTGGTGTTATCTTTTGGTGTAACAGGTACTTGAGCTTAGATATTACATTATGTCAAAAAGAGGGAGATTGAAGCTGCAAGCTATCACGTGCAGCTGATTAATGGAGACATGTGCGAGGCACACGAAGACTTGAAGATCAAGTTGTTTAAAATTCAAATTAAGAGATAAATCTTATCAAGAGTTGTTGATAAGATTAGTTGAAGTTGCGCTTTTGTAAGGAGAAAATATCTCCGAGCCCCTTGTGTTATAAAAAGGATCTCGAATGTAATTCAAAGCTTTAGGAACTTAAGGTTTAAGTTTAATAGTTTGTGATTTGAGTCTCTAGGTTATTGGTTTTTAGAGTAGTTTTGATTGTGTTCTTGTGAATAAAGGAGCCAATAGGAATTAGTCTTTTGTAGAAAATAAAGTTTCTAATAAAACGTAATACTCGGTTGAAATTCCAAAAGTGTTATCGAATTTTCAATTTCAGAAAAGAAGAAGTAACCTTTCTCTTTGTCTAAAGGATAAGGCAATCCAACAGCTTCTGAATATAGCAAAAACGTAGTTACCAAGATTCGAATCTTACCTAGACACGATTTGTTCACGTTGTTGGTTTTATTGTAAACGTAAGCTTCAAGGACCAGACTGGATAAATCCTCTGTTTCAGAAATGTGGAAGAAGAACTTCTTATTTCAAACAGGACTTGAGTAATGAGTTTCGTCGCGCTTTTGGCTCTCTGATCATCGAATGTAGCTCGACGAAAGCGTTAATTTGCATGTATTGGTCCTCAATTCTCATGGTCGTTCTATATTAATTTTGCTTTAAGTCAAATTAGTCAATGTTTATTTAACTTGTAAGTTGTAATTATTTCATTTAATTGTAATTGATTTAGCAACAACCAAACCAGGTTTCCATTATTTTGCCTCAATTGTTTTACAAATTTATATTGTTTCCCTTGTTAGTTTTATATAAACTAGTGCCATTTTTCATCGTTAAATTTAATGGCAAACCATCGTTTTCAAAGTATGATTAGAAAATAAAAAATTAAGGTTGATGAAATTGAATCGGCGCCGAGGACAAGTAGCCCAGTCATTTTACAAATCCTCAAAGTATTAGAGATCGAACCCCCTACCTGCAGTATAAGGAGGGGAATTAAAAATCAATTGAGTAGTTGACCAAAAAAAAAATTGAATCGGCCAATGGTTTGGTACCATGTAACACAGTCTTGTTTTCACCATAGGGTGTAATTTCAATATATATTATTTCTTGGTTGAAAAAAAAAGGTTGATGAAATTTGTTCTAAAATATATTAGTGATGTTTATAAGAAATAGAGGTTCTATGTCAAATATAGTATAATGAATATTGTGTTAATATAAACTATAAAACACAGCATATTATGTACTGTACAAACCAATTTTATATATTCATTTTAGAGTATTTTCTGTTTGTTTGGAATAAAGATTTTAATCTTAGTATGTGTACAGAAAATCTAGTTTTCGAAAATAAAATTAAGATTTGATTTTTTTTAATTAAAAAGTAAAGTGTAAATAAAATAGAAAATGAGATTGAAAAAAACATATTTAATTAATAACTAAATTAAAAAGAGTAATATAGAAGCAAGTGATTTTTAGCTTATTGGCAGGTAATAAATTCACTAAAGCTAGATGCGTTTGCATATCCAAAAATCAAATTCTAATGCCTATATTATATAGGAGAAATGCGTCAAGTGGTTGAGTGTTACCTCATTCAGTTTCTTGACAAAAACACAGTCCTAATTATATTATATTTTATAATTAGTTTTGTCAATTTGATAAAAAAAAATTATAATTGGTACATATACACGACTAACTTTGCCCATAATAATATATCACACGACTGACTTATATTTCAAACATGTTCGAATTGGAGAACAAAACTTTTTGACTGTATTTCTTTTTCCCCACCAATATTTTTGAAGTAATTAAAAAAAAAAATTTGTTTCAAAGACCTCAATTTTATGAGTTCTCCAGTAAATCAAACGAATTATCACATACACAAAAAAGTATACTTATAGTTACTTCCTCTATAGAAATTTCTTGTTTTCGACTTCCCAATATAGGAAAGGATATATATGTAAATGTCTAATACCCAGTTTACTATGCTTTCTACGTGTATATATGTATGATTACATTAATTTAATAGAATCATTCAGTACAATTACCTTACATGGTATCAGAGCATTTTTCGAAATCCTGATAATCTAAACTTCATAGCCGCACTCTTTCTTCTCCCATGGCCAATACGTCTCCAGTATCCTCAGATGAAACCGTGGTTGTCTCTGAATCCACCACATTGCTGAATGTTAATATGACGAACGTTACAAAACTGACAGCTTCCAACCATCTAATGTGGAGCAGACAGATCCATGCTTTGCTCGATGGTTATGTTTTGTCTGGATATCTCACTGGATCGACACCACCACCGCCAGTACAAATCAC
>OVBA01005838.1:0-18003 GCA_900406435.1 Lepidium aucheri
AGATCCTTTTGAGAGACTCAAGTTTTTC
This sequence comes from Lepidium aucheri, assembly GCA_900406435.1. Taxonomy (NCBI): domain Eukaryota; kingdom Viridiplantae; phylum Streptophyta; class Magnoliopsida; order Brassicales; family Brassicaceae; genus Lepidium; species Lepidium aucheri. The sequence continues at coordinate 29 of OVBA01005838.1, forward strand.
AAACCGGTGAGGTTCCAAAATGGTGAGCGTCTTCAAGTTTTCTTCCATTATGAAGGTATCACCAACTTTTGCTTGAATTGTCAAAAGCTCACGCACGACACAACTTTGTGCACGTACGTACCTACACCGGAGGACTACTTGTTGGAAGTGGGAACTAATAAAGATCAAGTGGAGAACTCCTCGCCAACTACTCAACCGATGGAGATCCAACCAACAAGAGCGTATACTTCTCAACTGTTGGTTCCCACACAAAACACAAGGTACCTCTCTCAAATCACAGCCAATATAGCCGATGGTATAACAACAATTTGGGACACGGTTAGGGACATTAGGTTGAACAATGAGAACTTCACGACTTTTAATGCGGAAATGGAGGTAGACTTAGCCACAACATCCGACCAAGAGGAAATTGCGTTTCTCATCAATCGTGAAACAAAGAGAAAGCGGTACCCGGATGACACGGAGGAACCAAATTTCAAGTCACCAAGATCGTTCTAAGACGTACCCCAAGGTCGTAGCTCCCAAGCAATCTTGCTTACTTCTCCGGCAAGAAAGGATACTTTAGATTTCTATGTTAAAGTTGTGTTATGTTTTTTCTATTTTGGACAAATTTAATCTTTTGGTTGTTTTCAAACTATGACTTTCATTCGCGGTTTGATCACCAACTAAAAGTTTGTTTTCGTTGGTATTTCAATATCAATATCAATATTTTCGTTAAAGAAAAAATAAAGTATGCAAAAGTTGAAGAAACCGAAGACTTGCAATCCGATTTCGAAAGAGAAGATCAATATTTCTCAAGAGTTACTCAGGTTTAAAGGAATTGCAATGGAGCTGATGGATTTTCTCTGTCCAAAGGAAGTAAATTTTATTTTGCCACGAGAATATGAGAGAAAGATTTTGCCAGATGTTCCAGGAGAAATTACAGCCAAAGAAGAGATGGTCCCGAGATTCATGGGCTGCGTTACAGAGAAGACAATCGGTATCCTCAATGATACTTGCAATTTTTCTAACCATGTCTACTTGATGACTCAATCAGTCCGAAACATCTCTACAATGTTGCCTTTTTGTCAAAATTTTCCAAAAAAGGGCTTGTCTTTGAAGTCACTTAAGAAAATTGGAATGTTTGGAGAAACCTCAAATATTCTTGTATTAATTATCTACTTTGATGAAAGATGGGAATGAATAATGAAGGTATTTGAGTAAAGTCAAACAAGGATCATCCTGAGTGATGATAATATTAAAAAATGACCAGATCGACTTTCTAATGAGAATGAACAATGGAGATATAGTTGACTTATATCGTTGACCTATGAACCTCGTTGATCGAGTCGTTCTTCTTTGAAGGCAGCTTTAAAGTCTCACATTTTTAACTGATTCTGAAACATTTGAGGTATTGTCGTGGAACTCTTACTAGTTACAACGGTGGTTTGTGTGAGAATAGCTGTTTATTCAAAGGAGTTAGTTTTCTCTGGGGCCTGAAAATGGCGACATCACCTGCTCAATTCTACTTTGGATTCCTGTTTGTTTCCATCATTTTGTGGATGATCTACATGTAAGTCCTCTGCTTTTGTTGTTATTGTTTTTGAATTTTCTGTTCACTGATTGCTTGGATTACAAGTGTTAAGTTCCATTACTTTAGTTTGTAAACTACTTGATCTAAGAACAAGGAGGTAGCTTATATTATCAAATTTTTCTTCCAGATTTTGTTCCAGGTGGTTTTCATGGCTTCTGGGAGCATCTGTTAGTTTTCGCATTGGCAGTTTAAATTGCCTGCAAGATGTGGTAGTGAAGTTCGAAATGGTGAGCTTATACTGACCTGCAAATTCGTAAGAACTTTTTACTTGCTGGTTAGTCAAGGAAGAGAAGACAATAGATATATAAAGCGTTTTTTCTGTAGCTGAGAAAGAATGTTACTCTAGAAGCTTGAATAAGATCAATTTAGGTTGATTGACTATCTTGTTGGTACTGTGGTAGTATAATTTTTTACATGATTGATTCTGTTTCTACCAAGACAACAAAGTTTGTTTATAAGGATATGATTTGATGTTGTTTGAGTGTTTTCCAGGGTGCCATTGAATCAGTATCTGCTGGTGAAATTAAACTAGGCTTATGCCAGTTCTTAATCAAACGTAGAGACCGAAAAATGCAAGTCTCGATATGTGATCTTGAAGTTGTGATGAGGTCCACAACTCCAACAACAAATTTACAGAACTCCGAAACTGAAATTCAGAAATCTCATACTTGGAGCAGAGGGAAGTGGATATTGGTTGCTAATATTGCAAGGTTTTTTTCAGTTTCTGTCTCAGATTTGGTTGTGAAGGTAATTGATTTGAGTTTACTATTTTATTCAGAATTCCAGACTGTGCTTTGATTGCTCTTGAATAAAGATTTCTCTGAAGAAAAGATATTCTAATAACCTATGTAAAGTGCAGACTGCAATGACAACAACGGAAGTAAAGGAGCTGAAGTTAGATATAAATAAGGATGGTGGGACAAATCCAAACCTATATGTAAAGGTTCATGTAAAATCAATTCTGTTTAAATCAAGCATGATTTCTGATCAGTCTTGTAACTTAAGCTTTGAAAGATGTCCTACTTCTCAAGCGTCTTCTACTTATTCAGACATGTCCTCTGCTACTTCATTTTGTAATGAACTCTCTATTTCTTCGGAGTTTGGACATGACAGGTATTGTTATTGGTGGCTGGTCCTCCGATGAATTTTTAGATTCTTTTCTGATTTTGTTTCAGTCTCGGGTGCTCTGTGACCTTACGTTACAGAACATAAATCTAAAACTCAATTAGTAGTTTGATCACTGCTGGCATTTTATTGTTTCTAAATTTAGGGCATTAGGTATTGCTGTAAGAGACGTGGAAATTATATCTGGAGATGTAAATCTGGATTTTGACGAGAACTTGTTTCCCAAGAACAAGCAATCATTAGCTTCTTCTATTCAAGATGAAGTTGGAACGTCAAGTACTACTGCCTCGTCTGTCAAGAAACCTCCTGAAGAGCAACAGCTTCTGACAGAACTTGCTAAGTATTCTCCATCTTTTCCTCGAAAGGTTAGTTTGACTTAATGCATCCTGACTTTGCTGTTTCTCTTGGTAGTTTTGTTACCTTCTCACACCAGTTTGAAGATCCACTTCTCAAAAACTGTTTTCTTGGTTGGAGTCTTTGTTAGTGCTGTGTTAGATAATAAACTATTTCTCTGCAGTCTAATCTTATCATTTGTTTTGGCAAATCTTTGGCCATTTAAGGAGAATAAAACAAAAGGCATTATGGATCTTTAAATACAATCCCATACACTACAGTATTTTATTTCATCCTTTCCAAGAATTCCATCAAAGGTCTACTGACACGCTTGATCATCCTGTGCAGGTTTTCTTCAGCTTACGTAAACTTGATGTCTTATATAGAGAAAACGGTCTTCTTGCTGAGAATAACATCACCGGAGTTCTAGTGACTGTTACATCAAAGTCTGTTGAAGACAGAGCAGAGAGTACACGTCTTGATGTTGAGATTAAACTCAGTGAGATTCATGTATGATCCTGTTTTATGGTAGTTCATTAAGATATTTAATATTTCCAGAATTATCTACTACTGTTCCACTGATGCTATGCTTGCTTTTTTTTTTTTTTTTTTTTTCNTGCAGCTTTTAAAAAGAGCTGAGTCGTCTATACTAAAGATTATCAAAGTTGAAATGGAGTTTTTTATCGACATCCCCATACAGGTTTGACATTATATACTTCTATTTTTCAAACAGCTGCTGTTCCGTTTCATCATTTCTTCCTCTATTGTGTGTCTTCCTACCTCTTTGGGTTACATTCCTTCGTTACTAACATTGCTGCTATATCATTTGTCTTACATTCTGCAGAGTGGAGTTCAACTTCAATAATTTATCTCTGATTTCAGTTCTTACATGACATTGGTAACTTTATTTCATTGCAAAATATTGATTAATGTTGTTTCATGTATAACTTTTCAGCTGAATCTGCCTATTAGAGCTGAAGTTGATATAAAGGTGGGAGGTACGCGATGCGATCTATTCATGTCTAGCTTAAAGCCATGGTTGCGCCTTCGTAGGGGAACTCAGACACTCCAGAAACCAAAAGGTACTAATACTGAAACTATTTTTATGTGGAGAGTCGCAGCTTCAGCCCCTGAGATGATTGTTATACTATATGGTCTCAATGATTTGCCGTTGTATCATGTGAGTAACCTTGTCCCATCTCTATATCTATAGTTCTTGTGCGTATATCAAATTAAATAAGCAGTATTTTGTTCTTGGTGTTTTATTTGCAGTTTTGTTCAAAGCCAACACTTTTGTCTGCAAATAACATTGCGAGTAAGGGCACAACAATTCATGTTGAATTGGGTGAGTTATATCTGCATTTGACAGATGAGCCATACACTGCGAGCATTCTGTCTAATGCTTCTGAAGAATGTAGAAGACAGTACTCAGTCTCTCTTGAAATATCACAGTTTGGCTGTTGTCTTAAGAGGGATTCACACTTCATTCTAGTGGTGCTTAAAAGAACAAAATCCATCTACCAGGAGTATATGGAGGAGCATAAACCTTGTTTAAATGTCACATTGTTTGATATGCACGATGTGAAGTTCCAACGCCGTAACGGCAGAACACAAGATTGTTCTCTCTTCACTGCTACGGCTATTTCATTGGTTTGGGAACCTGATATTCACCTATCTTTTTATGAACTTTTTTGGCGGTTCAGATCCGTTCTATATGCCCCAAGGCTTAAAGAAGATGAAAACGGTTGCAACAATGACATCACTAGTGGGGAAGATCCTGACAAGCAGAAAAAAAAATCTATGTTTGCTATCGATGTGGAGATGTTGACGATATCAGGTAAGTTAAAAGATGAGGTGGAGATTAAATTGGAGGTTAAGTTAATTTTTTCAGAAAACGTGTGGATAGGAGTTCTTCTTGAGGGGATTATGGTTGATTTTAATGATTCTAGAGTTTTTAAATCTTCAAGAATGCAAATAACAAGAATCCCTACTGCATCTCATGTAGCACCTTGGGACTGGGTTGTACAAGGACTTGATGTACATATTTGCATGCCATACAAACTTCAGTTGTGTATCATAGCCGATTCGATTGAAGAGATATTGGAAGGTTTGAAGCTTATAACTATAAAAATAGAAAAAAACATATTTCCAGAAAAGGGAAAAAGCTCAAAGCCTAAAGAATCTAGTTCAGAATTTGGCCGGATAAGAATTTGCCTCCGGAAGGTAAATGCATATATTGAGGAAGAACCAATGCAGGGTTGGCTTGATGAACACTATCAGTTGATGAAGAAAGAAGCCTGTGAGTTAGCTGTCAGATTAAAGTTTATTGAAGATGGTATTCACAAAGAAACAATTGATCCCTTAGACATTAGCAAAATGAAGGAAGATATTCATAAACGGTCGTTTCAATCGTATTATAGGGCATGTCAAGGTTTAGTTCCCTCAGAGAGTTCAGGTGCTGCTTGTAGGAAGGGATTTCAGGCAGGTTTTAAGCCAAGTGTTGCTAGAACCTCTCTTCTTTCTGTTTGTGTCACAGACTTTGATTTAAGCTTGACAACAGTTCGTGGCGATGATGCTGGTTTGATGGAAGTCTTGAAAAAGCTGGATCCTATTTGTCATGAAACCGACATGAACTTTTCTCAGTTAAATGGAAGCAATTTTTGCTTGAAAACTGGAAGCTTCGTAGTTCAGTTAAGAAATTACACACTTCCTCTTCTCTCTGCCACTTCTGGCAAATGTGAAGGTCGTATTGTGCAGTTAAGAGCTCAACAGGTATCATTATTTCTCATTATTATTCTTATTAAGATCTTTGTGTGAACCTTTTATGTGCTTATTTTGATCTTATTTTTCTTGTCATCCACTGGCTTGTTAGAATCCTTACCATACCCTGCGCATAGTATCTTCCTTTATTTATATACACATCCATCTATCTCTCTGTGCTTTGGGCTCAGTTGATCTCACTTGACTGATTGTAGACTTGTTGTAATTGATCACTTAATTTAGACAGATGAAGAAAAGTGCAAATGTTCTGGTCCACCCCAAATTTCCCAAAATGTCTCTGTAGGCAGATGGAGAAAAGTGGAAGTGTTGCGGTTAGCTAGTAACACAACTATGCCGATGAAGACATTCTCAGATCTACGCATACAGTTTGGAAAAGGAGAACTTTCCTTTGGAGTTGGATATGAACCAGCTTTTGCAGACATTAGCTATGCCTTCTCAGTGGCTCTTGGTGCTCCACAGGTTGCAGAAGAGGAACAAAGCTTACCTTGGTGGGATAATGTAAGAAAAAAGGTTTGCGGTAATATCACTTTATCCTTCTCTGAATCAAAGTGGACTGTTCTTGCTACAAGGGATCCATACGAGAGTCTTGACAAACTTCAAACAGTGACTGGTTCTATTGAGTTTCAGCAGTCAGATGGTCATTTTTCTGTAAATGCTGAAGACTTTAAGATAAAGGTCAGCAGTCTTGAGAGTTTGATTAGTCAACATTCTTTAGCAGTTCCACTTAGCACCTCTAGAGCTGCATTTTTTGAAGCACCGGTGTTTAATCTTGAAGTGAAAATGGACTGGGATTGCGATTCTGCGAATTCTGTGAATGTTTCTGATCAGTTCAGATCAACATCTCTCTCGCTTCAGTGTAATTTTTCGCTTAGTGCCAAAACATTTGATCAGTCTTCCTCAGGTATTGAGCCTGAGAGCATAGCTACTGCTTCACCAACAATGAATCTTGGAGCTCATGATTTGGCATGGTTACTCAAGTTCTGCGGTATGAATTGTGATCCTCCTCACAAGTTACGATCCTTCCCTAGATGGCCTAGATATGGAGTCCCAAGAGTTGCAATACCAGAATCCTTATCTCTAGATCAGGTGATGACAGAATTTATGCTCCGAGTAGATGTCACTCCTTACCTAATACAGTACATGCCTTGGGACTTGGATGACCCTGCAACAGGATTGACCTTTGATATGAAAAAGCTAAAATACGAACTATCCTTTAGTCGCGGCAAGCAAAAGTATACATCTGAATGCAAGAGGGATGCACTTGACCTTGTGTACCAAGGCCTTGACCTTCACTTGCTTAAGTCTTTTATTAAGAAAGATGTTCGTCTTTGTGTTCCAGAAAGCGTTCAGCATCAAGATGAAGGGTTTCTATTGTCTTCTGATTATATTATAATCAGAAGGCAAACCCCAAAAGCTGATGTTGGAAGACTATTGGCATGGCAAGAAGCTGGAAGAAGAAATCTTGAAACGAAGTATGTGCGGTCTGAGTTTGAGAATGGAAGTGAGAGTGATGAACACATACGATCAGATTCTAGTGATGACGATGGATACAATGTTGTCATTGGAGATAATTGTCAACGGGTCTTTGTTTATGGCCTCAAACTCCTATGGACGATAGAACATAGGGATGCTGTTTTGTCGTTTATTGGTGAAATATCAAAAGCATTTGAACCTCCTAAACCTTCTCCTTCTCGTCAATATAGACAAAAGAAGATACTTGAAGAACACCAAAAAGAATCTTTTCCAGAAACACATCAAGGGGAAATTTTGAGATCTACTCAACCTGTTAAGACATCATATAACCGAGTTGGTATGTCTAGATAACATATATAAAAGTTGGTTTTGGAGTCACATAGAACTTGTTGGCTTAATCTCAAAGTAATATTTACTTATTAAAACTTAATTTATGACTAGGTAAAGCTGAGACCAGTGAATCTGAAGAAGAGGAGACTCAACACTTCATGGTGAATGTCATTAAGCCACAGTTTAATCTTCACTCAGAAGAAGCTAATGTAAGAAATATACAACATTACCTATATTAGAGATCACTTCGGATTATAATTTACCCGAAAAAGAAAAGTTTAGGTAGACAAGTTGCATGTATTAAGACAACACAAAATTGAAATTGTTTTTGTTTTGGGTGTAAAAAGGAGTTTGCTGACATACTTTGATGGATTTCAGGGTCGCTTTCTACTGGCTGCTAATAGTGGTCGTGTTATCGCACGATCATTTCATTCCGTTATGCATGTTGGTTTGGATGTACTTGAACAAGTTCTTGGCACCAGAAGAGTTCAGATTCCAAAATGTAGTTCTAAAATGACATGGACACGAATGGAATTTTCTGGAATGTTAGAGAATGTACAAGCCCATGTTGCTGCGACTGATGTTAACCCAGGTGCTGGATTGCAGTGGTTACCAAAAATTCCCAGAAACTCCACAAGAGCTAAGCGCACTGAAGCTTTAGTTGAAAGAGTTTTCATGCCTTGTAACATGTACTTGCGGTATACTAGACACAAAGGTGGAACCCCTGATTTAAAGGTAACACAGCATTGCCTTGTAATTTTGCTGCATTAATTTCTACAAATTTATCGAAGTATCAAATGCTTTTGCAGGTGAAACCACTTAAAGAAATCACTTTTAATTCACACAATATAAACGCTACAATGACATCTCGACAGTTCCATGTTATGATGGATGTTTTGACCAACCTTCTCTTTGCAAGGCTTCCAAAGTGAGTATTAAGACCTGAATAAATATTGTCTATTTTAATACTGAGAAGGAGATCTTTATATGATTCAGGCCTCGGAAAAGTAGTCTCCAATGTTCCACTGAAGAAGAAGATGCTGAAGAGGAGGCTGATGAGGTAATTCCATATGGAGTTGAAGAAGTAGAACTTGCAAGAATCAATCTTGAAGAGAAAGAGCGTGATCGGAAGTTGCTCCTTGATGACATTAGGAGATTGGGTTCTTTCTGTGACAATATAGAGGACACCTTTATGGAAAAAGAAGGTGATTTGTGGATGATTAGTACCAGAAGATCTGTACTGGTACGTAAGACTATGGAAGCAAGTATGCTATGATGATTGTGTGAAGTATAACTAAACCACTTCTTTTTTAACCATTAATCTTTCATATATTCACTATTTACACCCCAATCAATCAAAAGAAAGTGCCAACATTCAAACTTTAGTTGTTTGATGGCATAAAAGTCGCTTCATGATTCTTTGGTTTCTGATTCAACTTGTTGCAACTCTTGTCTTGTCTGTTTTAGGTACAAGGGTTGAAGAAAGAGCTCTTATATGCACAAAAGTCTCGTAAGGCGGCTTATGCATCATTACGAATGTCATTGCAGAAGGCTGCTCAATTGCAACTGATGGAAAAGGAGAAAAACAAAAGTCCATCGTATGCTATGAGCATTTCCGTACAAATTAATAAGGTTGTTTGGAGCATGCTTGTAGATGGTAAATCCTTTGTTGAGGCAGAGATTAACGACATGGTAAATTTATGCATTTAGTCTGTTCTTAATCTAGCTCCTTTGAAACAGACACATAAAGAATCACGTTTTGTTAAGTACCATCATATATACTAATTACTCTCGCCTGAGTTTACTCATTGAGTTATTTCGTTTTGAGCTTTTCCGACTGCATGCTTGTAGTCTGTTGCTCCTAACTTAAAAATCATTATACATTTAATTGGATTTTTACATGCAGATTTATGACTTTGATCGAGATTTTAAAGACATTGGTATCACACGATTCATCACAAAGCAGTTTGTTGTTAGAAACTGTCTCCCAAATGCAAACTCAGATATGCTTTTATCAGCATGGAATCCTCCACCCATATGGGGAAAGTATATTTTCTTTTCGCACTTTTTTTATCTATGATATATTATTTGCATTGAAATATGTGTTGATGGCTTTAGAGAAACGAAGAAAACTTAAGGCCTGAACTTTGCCATCTTACTAGAATGTTCGATACTTGATAGCGGGTTTCATTAGATGTGATATTTGATTTTGTTTGTAGACAATGCATGTTATGTGTGAACTCAAAGCAAGGAGCACCAAAAGATGGATATAGTCTGTTTGAGCATTTCAATGTAAGTAGTTTTTTCTTCTTCTGGCTTTCCATCTCTCTTGGTGAAAAGTGTGACTCACATAAGCTTGCTAATGATTTTATGTTATGATTCTGTTATAAATCTTTTATCTAAACAATCTTCGTATGTTGTGTGAGTTCTTGAAGTATGTTTTATGGTACATACAAATGTTGTAGGTGGAGGTTTATCCTCTCAAAATCCATTTGACAGAGACATTGTACACAATGATGTGGGAGTATTTCTTTCCAGAGCCAGAGGAAGAAATTTTATTACCAAAGCAACAGGTCTAACTAGCATATCACAGCTTCGCTTTTTAATGTATATCTAATTTAATACGAAAAGAAATATGTATGAATGTTTTCTAGTTAACTTGGTCTCTTGCAGGACGTTTGGAAAGTTACAGTATCTAAAAGACCTGGAGTGACTTTTGCATCTACTTCTGCTAATGCTAGCGGATCAGCTCAGGAGTTAAGCAAATCATCTTTTGATAAAACCTGGGAAGAAGAGGTGGCAGAATCTATAGCTAATGAGCTCTTACTACAACCTCATTCTTACTCTGTGTCATCTTCCATTAAACAACAAGAGCATTCCTCTAAACAAAAGCTCAAAGCGACAACACCTGTCAAGTCTAGAAGCTCTTCTCGTGAAGAAAAGATGACTAGAAAATCACAAGATAAGAAGAAATCGAAGCCTGGAAAGGTGATGGAGTTTCACAACATTAAAATAAGTCAGGTTAGTTGGCTAATCTTAAGGACAACCTCAAACATTTCAGGTCATAAATATATTTGTGTTTAGAGATTTACATCGTTTCACTTTAGGTGGAGCTTCTAATCACCTATGAGGGCTCAAGATTACTTGTGAGTGACCTCAAATTGTTGATGGATACATATCATCGTGCCAAGTTTACTGGGACATGGGGAGGACTTTGTGTTCGTGTTAAGAAGCACATAACTTGGGGAGTAGTGAAGTCTGTTACTGGATTCCAGGTAAGAATTATCAATTGAGTCTGTTTGAAATGAATTACAGTTAAGGTATGATGATGATGCATATATTATTAGGACAAGATAACTGAGTTAATACGCCTCTTTCACACCAAATTTTCAGGTGAAGAAATTCAAAGATGTTCAGAAGAAGAAACTCAAAGAAAAATCACAGAACAATCCTGAGTCTGACCTTAGTCTAAGTGACGATGATCAAACAGAGAAACCTGATAAACAACCAGTCACATGGTTTAAGCGTCAACGTGATGGAGCAGGAGATAGATTTGTTACTTCGATTCGAGGACTCTTCCATACACAAAGACGCAAGGCCAGAACATTTGTCTTGAGAACTATGAGAGGTGATGCAGAGAATGACTTAAAAGGAGAATGGAGTGACAGTGATGTCGAATCCTCTCCTTTTAAAAGACAATTAACTATAACAAAAGCTAAAAGACTCATCAGACGACATACTAAGAAATTCCGTCCAAGATCTCAAAGATGTAAGTAGAAAAATCCTAAACTTATCTCATATATCTTTTTTTTTTTTTGATAGAAACTTATCTCATATATCTTGCAAATTAACCAAGCCATTTTATATATTTCTCATGGTGGAGCATAGTAAATTACGTCTTTTCTTCTTAGGTTCAACTTCTCAGCCAATTGAATCACTTCCATTATCTACAAGAGAGACCACTGCATATGAAGATAGTGATTCAAGTGGATCTTCATCATATGAAGAGTTTTGAAAATAAACATAATTAGCACATACTGAAAACGTTGGACCACTTCCAAGTGACAACATTCTTATGTAAACTACGAAATAACGAAAGGTAAGAGATAGTAATGAACTTTCATGGCTTGTAGTGTAAGCTAAGATTGTTTCATCTTCTATCGTCGACAATGTATGTGGGAAAAAACTAGATTAAACCAAAAAGAAGGGTTTTTTTTTTCGCTTAAAAGACTGATTATATTAGATTATATGACTAAGTCCAATACAAAGACATGCCCAATTACAAGAAGTTAAACTAAGAGATTTTAGAGTCTGACTTCAGTAACTAGAAGAGAAGTAGAACTAGGGATAGACTCAATAATACCAAAAAACAATCTTAGAGCAATTAAAACTAAGGACAGATGATGAAAGGTCTGGAATGAGATGGTTTAAGATTCTTTCTTGGAGGAGGAGTCATCCTGCTCAGAGTCTCTCTTCCGCTTTGATTGACTTCAATGGCTTCACTACCTATTTTTCCCTAAAGTATTACATATAGTACCAGAAACATTTGAAGTTTTGACCTCATCTTAATTGGGTTTATACTTATAATTACTCCTTCGTTGTTTGTGTTGGTTGCGAGGTGTGGCGGACATTTGAGTTTGTATTGTTCTTTTTTCATTGGATTGGATCAAGCCAGAATTCTTCAAACTTTCACTTCAAATATGTGAATTGTTATCTGAATTAGATGTGTTTATTTTCTTTGTGTCTATTGCTGATGCGTTCAACTTGAATTACGACTGTCAATGTGAGATGGAATCGCAGGGAAAATAGCTCTTTTCATTGTTCTTCTAATGCCCTTAATAGCTAGCTCTGATTAGTTTAGATTTAAAGCCTAAAAGAGAGTTCGAGCTGTAATTTGGGATTAGGTTTTAGATTTAGTGAAGAAAATAGATTTGGGGATTTATTAACCCAATTGGCAAACGGGTCATTTTAAGGAGGTATTGGGCATATAACGTGGTTTAGGGTGGTCTAATTCATTTTAAATTACTGAACCATTAGAACCAATGTGATTTTAACAATGGGTGGAATTAGACTGTGCAATTAATATAGCTAGTTAGCCCAAATAATATGTTAGTAACCATAGATTTAAGGATGGATTAGGTAGATAACTATAAGCTTTTAAGTAATTAAGAAAATGACTAAATTTTTTGTAAATTAAGAAACTAACTATGGACCCACCACCAAAATATTAATGAGACTGAAATGTTCATAATATTCATATAGTACATGTTAGACATCTAAGAAAACACGTAGACATGTAAGTAAACACATACATATTATATGTTAGATATGTAAGTTACATGTAATTTATGAGTAATTATGTACATTAGATATGTTATACATGTAATTATGTGTATCGGCTACATGAGAAATAACTAATGTTACATAATAAACAAATGACCCAATAACAATTATGTTACACCTTTTAACATTTAAATTAAAAACTACTAATAGTAATACTCTTATAACACTAATAGTAATTCACATATAACAAAATTAGTAACACCCACAACATGTTTTACTCGTATTAGTACATTAGAGAAGTACAACTACAACAATAATAGTACACCTATAACAAAGTATTAGTGGCAAAAAGTGAACAGTACAAGTGAATAGTGAATTGTTAGTCTCTTAACTATGCTAAAACTTATAGCTATTTATTCAAATTTTCCTAGATATAATAAATAGGAAAACAGTAAAACAAAAATCACAAACTTTCTAAAATTTGCTATGAACTATTATGATTGCCAACAATTATGATTGCCAACTCAAATACAAACTTATTCATGTATCCGAGAGGAAGAAAATATAGGATTTTAAGTAATCGAAGATAATGCCAAGAAACAGGTGGCCCAGTTGGTTTGCTCCTGATTTAGCTAGGCATGAGGTGGTGGGTTCAAATCTCATCCTACTCCATTTGAAGAACTTAGGCTATGGATCGGATCTTGTTGTCGATCCAATAGTTACTTGTTGACAAAAAAAAAGTAATTGAGGATCAGATTTATCAATCTTTTATAAACTTACTAATTATGTTATTCAATAGCTACTACAAAATGTTAGAAGTTTTTTTTATCTACCTTACTCAATTAAGAAGATAGTGAATCCAAAGATACACAACATTGTCCACAAAGACTTGATCCTTAGACAACCCTATAACATTACAGGCTAAAAAATCAGTTTTACGGTTAAGAGCGCAAGGGATGAGAACAATTGAACAAATTCGAAAAAGACTTTTGAGACGAAAAAAATCTTCAAGATAGGGTGAAAAGGCCGGTCAAGCTTCAAGATCTCTTATCATCTTCTTTAATGTTGGTACCAGGCCCAAAATCCTTAAGAGGCCAAAAATGATGAATTAGGGAAGATGGGCCGAGTAGGTGACTAGACGAGCCTCATAACATCCTTGGGGCCAAGCACGCGAAGCCCAGAAGAGCGTAGCCGACTAAGTGAGCAACCAACCTTCACCATGCTCGCCGGAAATCAAGGAGAAGATCTTGGAGAATCTCGAGAGGATCTTCCCCGAAAACCTAGGTCCAAAAACCTATAAATAGTAGTCCATAACCTCGAAAGGGGGAGAGAAAAATAGACAGAGAAAACCCTAGAGCTTTGGAGTCAAAACAAAAGATATGTCCAACCTCCACTTGTAACCTATTTTCGTCTAATAAAAGTATTCGATTCAAAGTTCTACGATTTCCTAACGAGTGTTGAGTTTCAGCATCAACATTTTGGCGCCCACCGTGGGGCACGAATCAATTTAACCGCAAAGTAAATCGACAAACGGCGAAAATGGATCGGTCGAGCAATCAGAGTGACGTACCAACGACATCAAACGCAGGCCACACGGGACAACCGCCAAATACCGCAAACACACGGGGACAAACCCTAATCGACTTGCGGCAAATGATGGCAGACCTGGTGGAGCAGAATAATCGACGAACGAATCAAATCCTTGAGAGGCTTAACGCCCAGGATCAACGATTTAATCAGCTCCACGCCCAGCTCTCCCGGCAAAACAATCAGCAACCTGCTGATCCACCGGCGAACCCGGTGGGAACTAGCCAAAACGAACGACAACATGAAAGTGCCGGGCACCAAACGGCCGACGAAGAGGCGCAGGAAAGCGATGCTCGCCAAACAACCGACCAATACAAGGAGTCCCAGGGAAATGGCATAGCCAAAGAACTGGAAGAAATGCGCACCCTCCTCGCTGCTCAGCGAGCAGAGCACGCGCAAATAAGGTCTCAAATTCACCGGGTGACGACTTCGGCCCCCGACATCCATAGAGTGGTGGAATCGACGAGACAATCCCCTTTCACCCGGCGGATTNGCGGTAAAAGCGCATTACAGCGACGAGGAAAAGGATATAGGACTTTGCAAGATTTTTACCGAAAACCTAACCGGACCAGCGTTAGAGTGGTTCTCCTCGCTAAGAGTCGGATCAATCGATAACTTCGAGCAACTCGCGGAGTGTTTTCTCAAACACTTTTCAATCTTCATACAAAAGTGAACATCCGCTAATAATTTGTTCGCAACCCTTCAGGAACGCAACGAATCATTGAAGGATTATCTGGCGAGATTCAAAAAAGTAAGATCGTCAAGCATGAACATCACCGACAAAGTCGTGATTTGTGTGCTCAAAATGGGGCTTTGGCCCAAATCAAGCTTCCGATAGGAGTTGTTCGTTCATCCTGTTGACACCCTCGATGATGCTCTTCATCGTGCAGCTAACTTCATCGACTCGGAAGAAACGAACAGAGTCGAGTTTGAGAAAAGAAATAAGAAAGAAACTCTGGACGTCCCAAGAGCAAGTAAGCGACCTGTTAGGGAGGAAAGCCAAGGTCGGCACTCATACGCTGTGGGCAATCCCACCAAAAGAGAGAAATTCACCTACGACCCGTCCAAATTCTGCGACTACCATCAAAGAAAGGGTCATTCCTTGGAAGACTACGTTGTAGTACAACAATTCAAGAAAGAAAATCGTTGGCGGGAAGGAATGCGCCGAACCAAATGGACTCCGGATGAATCTGCAGATAACAGGAGCGAAGGAAGAGAAAGACTCGAGGACCCCTCGATTCCTTTACAAATCAAAGATGGCGCGACCAGACAACTTCCAAAGCGCATAGATTACATCATGGGGGGATCCAGTCTGGTCGGCAACTCTGTCAATTCCATAAATTCCCACCAACGAAAAGCCGAGAATAACCTCATAACAGGGACAAGGCCCCCGGTGCCAGAGGTCGCTATCACGTTTTACGAGTCTGAAACAAATCACCTGCATAAACCACACGATGATGCAATTGTCATCACTCTGGACGTCGCACGCTTTGAATTATCAAGAATTATGATAGACATCAGAAGCTCGGTAGACCTCTTATTCTATGACGCATTCAAGCGAATGGGATTTGACAATGAAGAAATTAAGGGTGACGTGACCCCTTTAACAAGTTTTGATGGAAATACCATCCTGTCGCTCGGCACGATTACATTGCCGGTGATCGCCCACGACGTGAGAAAAATGACAAAGTTTGTGGTCGTCGACAAACTGAACCCCTTCAATGCTATACTGGGAAGGCTCTGGCTCTACGCCATGAGAGCAGTAGCCTCTACTTATCAACAATGCGTCAAGTTCCCAACAAACAGCAGGGTAGGAATCATTCACTCGAACCAAGTAAGCTCGCGAAGTTGTTATTGAGCGGCCATCAAGAACGAGCGAGCAAAGCAGTTATAGCAGTTAACGCAAGGAGGCGGTTCCAGAACTACCAAGCCCAAACTCTCTAAGTTAGAACACGTCTCCATAGACGACTAGTTTTCCGAACGAAAGATCCGAGTCGGAGAGGAGCTTGACCCAGGCGTCAAAACTAAACTTGTTGACTTCTTGCGAGCAAACAAGCAGACTTTCGCTTTGACACCGGAGGATATGCGGGGGATAGATATAAGAATCACATCGCACAAATTGAAAGTCGATCCAACGTACAAACACGTGAAGCAAAAACGACGGAAGCTCGGACCATAGAAGGTAGCAGCGGTCCAAGCTGAGGTTAAGAAAATACTCGCGTTAGGATCGATCGTGGAGGTCAACTACCCCAATTGGCTCGCCAACCCAGTGGTCGTAAAAAAGAAATCAGGAAGTTGGCGAATATGTGTGGACTTCACCGACCTTAACAAAGCTTGCCCAAAGGACAGTTACCCACTCCTGCACATCGACAGAATCATTGAATCCACCACCGGACACAAAATGATGTCCTTCATGGATGCTTTTTCCGGTTACAACCCAATCTTTATGCACCCCGATGATAGAGAGAAAACATCCGTTATTACCGACCAAGGAACATACTGTTACAGAGTCATGCCGTTTGGCCTCAAGAATACCGGAACAACCTATCAGAGACTAGTGAATAAGATGTTCGCCGAGCAGATTGAAAAGACCATGGAGGTATACATCGACAACATGATGGTGAAAAGCCACACCGCAGAGGATCATATCCAACATCTGGATGAATGCTTTAAGATCCTGAACGCGTATGGCATGAAACTCAACCCAGCGAACTGCTCATTCGGAGTAACAACTAGCGAGTTCCTAGGGTACATGGTGACCGAGCGAGGAATAGAGGCGAATCCGAAACAAATAAAAGCCCTCCTCGCCTGTGGTGAACCAAAGAGCCCAAAAGAAGTGCAACAACTCGCGGGAAGAATAGCGACGCTCAACCGTTTTATCTCCTGGTCCTCGGACAAGTGCCTCCCTTTCTACAAACTGTTAAAAGGAAAGAAAAGATTCGAATGGGACGACGAAAGCCTGAGAGCATTGAGTAGCTTAAAAGAATACTTGGCAAATCCGCCCATCCTAAATAAGCCAGTTCCCGGCGAAACGTTATACTTGTACGTCGCAGTCTCCCGAGTAGCATTAAGTGGTGTTCTCGTACGAACAGATGGAAGCGAGCAAAAACCGATTTATTATGTCAGTCAGATGCTCACCGGAGCCAAACTTCGCTATCCGCAAGAGGAGAAATTAGCGCTCGCAGTAGTAATTTCTGTTCGAAAATTAAGGCCTTACTTCCAATCGCATAGGATCACGGTAATGACTACTCAACCTTTGCGTACGATTCTTCATGGCCCAAGCAAATCAAGAAGACTCGTGAAGTGGTCGATTGAACTCAGCGAGTACGACATTGAGTATAAAATGCGGACAACGATAAAATCATAAGCAATAGCTGACTTCGTCATTGAATTGGCCAGCTTCAAAGGCCATAAAAGAGAGGAAGGTGAGGCGTGGTCGCTCTACGTAGATGGCGCATCGTCTCGCCAAGGGGCAGGAATAGGCATACGG
>OVBA01005839.1:0-18652 GCA_900406435.1 Lepidium aucheri
AGCACGGGATATCATCTAATATATAGTAAAATAAGAGATAACAAAACTTATACATAATTATATATATATATATATATAGTCATGGAGACAGAAACATTTACTTAATATAAAATTATAAAAATATGGATCATCATATATTATAAATTATATAATTTTTTGTTGCAATCAGTAAATATTGAACTTTTACACTCTAATTTACACTATGATTTACACTCAAACTATAAGTTATTTAACTGGAGAAATAATAGAAGAACATTATTAAAACAGTAAGCATTATTCAAATAGTAAATATTCGGCAACTATTTTCTCATTCATATTATAACGTTGAATATATGAAACAGAACTATTGAGTCAAAATTTCATACCCTAGTTTTCGCGTCTCGCATCTCCATCTGCACTTCGAAGAGTTACTCAAGAGACACTAACTAGAAGCTTTCATTACATCTTCATTTCAACGTTGATGACATTAATTAATAAGTTTCTGCAATTACATAAACATTTCAAAGTCGTTGAAATATTATATTTTCCGCTTCACATTTGACACTTAGGAAAATAAATGTCGTCAATGGAACATTAACTTGATAATTACATGTATTATTTTTAAAGAATCCATGTTGAAATTCATTATTAGTATGTATGTTGCAGATTCATTAATCTTTTACATTTTTAATGTTGAAACGTAAAATCCTGATCGAGTTTTCGCATCTTAGATTTGATTTGCAGTTTCTTCTCTTAGCTTTATATTGTTTTGAAATAATTTGACCAATAGTTCTTACCAATGGGCCATACTAATCTAGTTGTTACAGTGATTGATAACAGGCTTATTATCTATGGGCCAAACACATCTAGTTCTTACGGTGATTGAAACTGACGCTTGAATGGCTTTTAAGGCACCAAGAACAACTAGATATAGTATTCGATCATATGTGAATTTTATTTTTAAAAATATTAAAGATTTTTTTTCAAAATATAATGGGTTTGAGGAAGATACAAACCCTAATAAACATATCCATTCTATTTCAAAATTATTTAATAATTTATTTAAATATAATCTAATCAATCATGCATAAACAATACTGCAAAATACTAAAAGTTATAAATAAATCTCTTTTGTTATCATAGTCTATATAGAGTAGAATGATGCTCTTTTCATCATATCCTTCAATTAATCTCTTATCTAAAAACCACAATTACAAAATCTATATTTAAAGTAGAATGATACTCATCCTATTATTAAATTAATATCTTAATTAAAAAACACTCTATATATATATATATAAATATATATACTAGTATTATATCCACATTATAACGTGAGATTAGATTATTCTGATTGTTTTTAAAACCTTGTTCATGTAAATTGTCAGACCCGTGTTGGTATTTTGGAATATTGTTTTCGAGAGGTTGTTTTAGAAATCCAAAACCCAAACGAAATCGACCCGAATTACAGGAACCGAACCTGAAAAAACTCAAATAGATCCTAAATCTGTGTACCCAAAAAACCCAAACTCAAACCCGAATTCGAACCAAATCAAAAACCAAAATTTTTCTTTTTTGAGTCTTTCTATTAAATATTTTTTTATTTTGAATTTTAATATAAAAATACTCAAATCCGAACTTGATCTATACAAACCAAACTCTATCCAAAAAAAGATATTTGAATAAGTATTAATTTAAAACAATAAAAAATACCAAATTAGATAAACCGAACCCGACAAAATACCAGAGTGTGTCCTAAATTTATGTATCTGGAAAATTGAATCCAAACCTGTATCGAAACCAAATAAATAACCGATATATTTTTATAAAATTTTAGTTTTTTTAGAGTTTTATTGATTAAATTTTTTATTAATTTTGAATTTTGAATTAAAAATTTGTAACAAGACCTACCTTAAGCCTATTTTTAAGTGGTGTTATGAAACTTAGGTTAATTTTATCCTATAGTTCATAACATGGTCAATGTTGGAACCGGATATAGCACAAACACTATTAGAATCCAAATTTCTGAGTAGAAAGGTTTTCCATCTTCCAGAATTTTTGGTCCACGTTTCAGGTTGTGAATGGGATATCCAAACAGTCACTTCGGTTTAATGCGAGTCATAATTATTACTGTGTGTCATCGCTTCAATTTCCCCCTACTCAGTCATTATTACTGCTTGGCGCCATCAGCTTCTGGTAATTTTCTATAAATACCATGCTTTTTCTCCTTTAACCATTCACTTTTCATCTCCGCAATCTCTCTTAGCGACTTCTTACTTTCTTTTGACTTCGAGTTTTCTCAAATTTTTCTTTACTCTTTTCATTCTTTAGAAGATGGGTCTTGATGATTCCAAACTCCCAAATGTTGAAGGCGGTGTGAATTCTGCGTTTGATGGATTGAATGCTCGGTCTTCTGGTGGGCATTCTAAGGTTTGTAGACCCTTTACTATTCTATCTCGGGATATCATGGAAGTCCCTTCCGAGTTTGGTCGCAGAAATTCGCGACCTGCAAACAACGCTAGAGTCGATTTACCGTTGAGGACTGGTTCTCCCAGGGGAACTGGTAGGAGTGGTTCCAAGAGTGCTTCTCGTGGAAGGAGTAGGGGTGTTCCCGACTTCCGTTTTAACCACAACCATAACAATCCTTGCTCAATTCTGGAGTTCCAGACGGAGTGTGCTGACTTAATGAGTTAGATTAGGACTTTGCTAGAGTGCTTCCCCTCCCCGGATCAGATGAAGAACCGCGAGGAGTATGAAGAGGCTGCCTACTTGCTATTCCGTGTTCGTATTGTCTTCTGAATGTCACTTTATATTATTAGATTGCTTTGTTTTCTGACTTTCCATTTTACCAATGCATTTGCAGTTTATCGCCTACTTGAACACCATTATGTTGGAATGCGACAGATCCGTTGCCAACCCAGAGAGTAGTACTCAGAGGAACCCGTCTTCTGCTACCCGAGTTGCTCTAGACTACCTCAAAGTGGTGGAGACTCGGTCTAAGCTTTCTGCTGCCGAAGAGGAGCTCACTCGTGTTAAGAACGAGCTGAGGATGGAGTGTGAAAACATCCTCAAATTGGTGGAATAGAATGCAACTTTGTCGGAGTCGCTTGACTATGCCGACTATGATCAGGGTGCCGCGTTCAAGTCTTCTGAGATAGCTAGCGTCGAGACTCAGAAATTACGAGCCGAGTTGGACTCCTTGAAGGAACATTTTGATTCTCGACTTCCTCAGACCTTGAATGTTGAGAATTCAAGGGTTTTCAACGTCCTTCGTGATCAACTGTCTGACCGTTTTGCCCGAATTGCTGCTCGGTTTAATGACCTAGATAGGAACCTTGAGGCCCATTTGTCGTATGCCCAATATCTTGGGTCGACAAACGTTCTCTAATGTTTGTCCGCTCAGGGAGTCAACATCTCTTCTGAGGTCACCGACTTGATGACCACTAAAATGGATGAGTTTAAGGGACTCGTCGAAAGGGAGAGCTTGACGCCACTACTTCTGGGACTCTTGGTCGTTCCTATTTTCGAGGTGGGTGAGGCTTCCAACACTGGTGAATGTAGACTCACAGAAGCACCGTAATGTTTCCAGACATTGTCGTAGTCTTTACTTTTGTAACCGTCGCTTGAATTTTTGACAATTGTATATATTTCTTTGTAACTGATACTTTTCTTTGTAAGTATTTTTCCTATATAAATGAAACATCATTAGTTGTTATGAAGTACAATATTCGACTATGACTTGTATAATGATAATGTGTCAAACAATTGACTTGTTATTTTACGAATTCCAGTTCTCGAAATCCTTTTCTTGTCTTTGCGCATTTAGTCAAATTTCTTCCCGAGTTAGAGAGTTTGATCTCGTTTTTGTTTATGAAGAGAACTTTCATTATGTTGCTTTTAAAGCTGAGGTTTTAAAGTTTAGTTTATGTTTTAAGGAGATAAGACTCGGAAACTGTATTTCTAAAACTTTGTTTGAAGAATTTCCGACTATCTGTACAGAAGTTATGTTTTGTCTCTGTTGAGATTCTTATCTCGTAAAAAGTCTGTACAAAGCTATGCTTTGTTTTCGAGCGAGAATGAATTTCGCAACTCAGTACAAAATTATGTTTCGTCGTTTCATCAGAATTTAATCTTGGCAAATCTGTACAAAGTAATGCTTTGTCTTTTGACGAGAATTGATCTCGTAATTTTGTAGGAAACTACGGTTCGTCGTTTCATGAGAACTTAATCTTGGCAAATCTATACAAAACTATGCTTTGTCTTTTAATGAGAATTAATCTCATAATTCTGTACGAAACTATGTTTCGTCATTTTGTGAGATTTTAATCTCGAAAGATCTGTACAAAGCTATGCTATAGCTTTGTCTTTTGACGATAATTGATCTCGTAATTCTGTATGAAACTATATTTCGTCATTTTGTGAGATTTTAATCTCGAAAGATATGTACAAAGC
This sequence comes from Lepidium aucheri, assembly GCA_900406435.1. NCBI lineage: Eukaryota > Viridiplantae > Streptophyta > Magnoliopsida > Brassicales > Brassicaceae > Lepidium > Lepidium aucheri. The sequence goes on from OVBA01005839.1 coordinate 4,432, forward strand.
TATGCTTTGTCTTTTGACGAGAATTGATCTCGTAATTCTATACGAAACTATCTTTCATCATTTTGTGAGATTTTAATCTCGAAAGATCTGTACAAAGCTATGCTTTGTCTTTTTAGATTTAAATTAGGATTAAGATTAGATTCTTTTTTCAGTTTTTCGAGGCTGTACTCAGTGAGTTTTTAAGACCTAGCTTAAAGAAAAGGATTAGGCCCTTATAAGCATTTCTCGAGATTAGACTCGGTGAAGTTTTGAGACTGAGCTCCGCAAGATTTTAAGACTCGTTCGAAGATAAGAATTTGCGTTCTTATAGGTAGTTTTTTGGGACTAGACCCGGCTACAACACAAGATAATTTGCGTTTGATTTTGCGAGAATTAATCTCGTCTAGTAACTTTAAGGACTTTAGGGTGTAACCCTTTTTTTTTAAGCCTGACTAGGGGCTTTATAAAACTTTTATATAGTTCTAGCTGGACCCAAAGACTACCTACGTACTCCAAAGTGATCAAACTAAGACGTATTTTTCAGTACATAATTAAGTAAATAGAGATGCATCAAGTAACACATCTAACTCGCCGAGTTGGCGAACCTTTAGTAGTAATATCATTTCAAGTTGATGGAGTTCCAACTTTGAGGAATCGTTGCTCCATCCATAGTAGCGATCTTGTAAACTCTTGGCTTAACGACATCGTAGATGATGTACAGTCCTTCCCAAGTTTCACCGAGCTTCCTGATGTTAAGTTCAGCCATGTTTTCAAATACCTTTCCAAGCACGAGATCTCCTACTACATAGTGTCGTCCGTGTACTTTCTTATTGTAGTATTTTGCGGCTTGTTGTTGATAGTTTTGTATTCAAAGAATTGCCTTGTCGCGTTCTTCTTCCAAGTCGTCAATGCTGTTTTCTATAGAATTTTTGTTAGAGTCCTCGTTTTTGGAGAGACGTTCTCGGTGTAAAGCTGGCACATCTATCTTGGCTGGAGCCATCGCTTCCATTTCATGAGAAAGGGAAAATGGAGTTCGTCCAGTCGAGCGTCTAGGTGTAGTTTGATGTGAGCATAACCCGCCATCCAACTCAGATGCCCAACTTCCCTTTTTTTTGCAAAGTCATTTTTTTAGTCTGTCAAGAATCTGTTTATTCATGGACTCTGCTTGACCGTTTCCTTGTGGGTTATGAGGAGTTGAGTTGCTTACTCAGATATCTGGACTCGCTCCATCCATCGACTTGCTGATGTAAAAGATTGGGTACTGAGTTCCTCTGTCATCTCGAACTAGTACACCACTTATGCTTATGTAGAAACTGTGATGTATAAGTACAATGGTTATCTGTTTTCTGGTTTTGCAAGGATTGGTGGTGTTAAAAAGTACTCTTTCAACTCGGAAAAAGTCTTTTTGCAAGTCTCGTCCAACTTGAACTCATTGTTTCCATGCAACAAATTTAGAATGGGAGACATTTGTCTGTTGAATGTGATATGAAACAGTTTAAGGCTGCTATACGACCTGTTGGCCTTTGTACTTCCCATTTATTCTTTAGAGAAGGAAAATCTTGGATTACCGTAAGTTGTTTTGGGTTAGATTCGGTTCTTCTCTGAGTGACTATGTATCCACGAAATTCTCCTGAGGTAACCCCGAAAGCGCATTTCGACCGGTTTAGCTACATTTGATACTTGTTCAGTGTTTGGAAGCAACATGCTAAGTGATGGACATGGTCTTTTGCTTTTAAAAACTTGACAAGCATGTCATCTATATATACTTCCATTGTTTTCCCGAGTTGATCGGCAAAACATCATGTTCACTAAGCGCTGATAGGTTGCTCCCGCGTTCTTTAAACCAAATGGCATGACTTTGTAGCAATAAGTTCCTTGCTCTGTGATGAACAATTTTTTCTCCATGTCGTCAGGGTGCATCCGAATCTGGTTGTATCCTCAGAAAGCGTCCATAAACAAAAGAAGTTTGTTCTCTACGATTGCCTCGACAATTTGATCGATGCTTGGAATGGGAAACTATCCTTAGGGCAGGCCTTGTTCAGGACGGTAAAGTCGACACATACTCGCCACTTTCTATTCTTTTTCGGAACAACTACCGGGTTGGCTAGCCACTCAAGGTATTAAACTTTGGTGATTGACCAAATTTCAGTTAGCTTTTTGACCTCGTTGATTACGGCCTTTGTTCTTTCTGGTCCGAACTTCCTTCTCGTTTGCTTGATCGGCTTGTATGTCGGATCAACATATAGCATGTGGCTTGCAATTTCTGGGTTGATTCCAGGCATGTCACTTGCTGTCCATGCGAATGTCATCACATTTTCATCGAGGAGTTGAATTAACTTGTCTTTGATTGGCTTGCTTAAGTCGACTCTGATGCTTACGCATTTTGATGAGTCTATCAAATCAATGGTAACGAGTTTAACAATTGATCGGTCCGGTTTTTTGGGAGTGGGTGGTTCAGATAATGCTCTGCTTCCTATTGATGCAATGATCATACATGATTTAATTTACAACTTTAACTCGGCAATGAAGCAAGTTGTAGACATCTTCTGATCTCCTTTAAGCGTGTAAACTCCTTTATTTATTGGGATTTTAACAAATTGATGATAGATGGGTGGAATAGCCTTCATTGTGTGTATCCATGGTGTTCCCAGTATCATGTTGTAGATCAGTTGTTTGTCTACAACGAGTAACTTGATCCGTCTCGTGATTCCTGCAACTCGGACCGCTAGCTTCATTGTTCCGATTGTGCTGATTGTACTTCCATCAAATGTGGTCAAAGTCATGTCCACATATTTGAGCTGAACGTCTGGCAGTGCCATTTTTTACAAAATCTCCTTGAATATTAGATCCACTGAACTCCCAATGTCAATAAGAATTCGCGAAACTTCATAGTTGGCAACACGGAGTTTGACGAAAATGAAGATCATTGTGCGGAAAACTAACTCCTTTCACATCCTCAGCCGTGAATGTTATCGCTGAGTCTACTACCCGTATATTCTCCCCTAGGGGTTTCTTGTTGACTGAAGCAACTATTCTCTGTTCGTATTTCTTGATCGAATGGATGGTATTGTATAATCCACCCATGATTACACCAACAAAAACTTATGGGTCATCGGATTCGTCACTGTCCCTGACTGGTTTTTGTCGCTTAGGTGCTTCCAAAGTGTCGCCCTTCGGGTTTGCTGACTTGAAATCGACTTCTCGGATCTCTGCTTCTTTCTGCCTTTGTGCTTTAAATTTCTGAGTTTCTTCTTCGGAAACCTCGAATTCCCTTTTACTAAATTCCACAGCAAGGAATTCTTGCAGCTGTTTACAATTTGAAGTCGAATGACCCGCTTTCTTGTGAAACTTGCAATACTTGTTTCGGTTTTAGGTGTTATTGAATGGCCTGCTACAGGGGCTACTATTCTCACCGACTTGAAAAGCTGTTGCCGAGTTTACTTTTCCTCTGCTGTGCTGTCTCGGCTCATAGTGCCCTTCTCTCGGCTCTTTTGTTGCTGAGTTGCGATGTGTATCTTGGTTCTGTGAGAGGAATTGCTTTTCCTGCACATAGGCTGCATGCCTCGGTGCTATACAAAGAGCTTTTGAGATTGTGCTGGGCCGATTTACAAAAAGGTCACGTTTGAGAGCTTCATCGGTTACCATTCTAGTTTAGAGGACTTCAATGGCCATGTCTTCACTGACTTTGACTTAAGGATCTCAACTCGGCGGTTGAGGTATCCTGATTAATGATTAGGCATATTGCTTCATAAACAACTCGGTGAGTTGGTTGAAGCTTTCAATTGATCCAGATGGTAACTTGGTGAACCATACAGAGGTGTCACCGGTCAAATTCTCAGCAAAGTGCTGGTAGTATGCTGCGTCTTTGTTATCCAGGGTATTGATATACCTCATTTTTATCAGTTTCTAGCTCAGCAATTCGCATATTTTCAGATTCATTGTCTGTGTTTTAGAGTCTTTTCAGGATAGAAACATGTTTATTTTGGATTATACATGCAGAGCATGACTTAGGATGAATCATAGCAGTTTCTAGTGTTTTTGGCCAAGATTGGAGATCGATCGATCAACCCCTTGATCGATCGATCACTATACCATTGAAGGCTACAATCGACCCATTGATCGACCTACATCACAAGGATTGATCGATTATCATCCCACAGAAAGCATCACTCGACCCGTTGATCAACCTACACATCATGGATCAATTGATAGGCTCTACATTGAGACATTGACTCGACACGTTGATCGAACAAGACTTTGAGAAATCAAGCATCAACTCAGATCGATCAATCAACCCCCTTGAACAAGTTTAAGACCTAATTTTCCTGTTTTGCACCTGTATTTTTAGGATCGTATATATAGTTGTTTATCATTTTAAAAAGAGAGAGACATATTTTCCACTCAGAGAGTACTTTGTATGCTGAGAGAAGAATTCCATCATAATTTTGAGAAAATTCTTAACCCTTTTTATTAATTACAATCGAATTTCATGTTCTTCATCATTATACCTTCTATTGCTTGTTTAATCATGTCTGAGTAGTTACCTAATCAGGTTTAGGGTTTCTAGAAATTTAGGAATTAATGGTTGAGGATTGAATATGATTCGGTGACTAAGACTTCTCCATCTATGCTTGTGTTTAATGCTTAGATTAGCTTGATCACCTAATCTATGATCATAGGTTGCTTTACATTCCAAAAGCTTGTAGAATTCTTGAGCTAGCATTGATGAGCAATTGAATCTTACCAACGATAATTGATTATTAGGATTAATTATGGATAATTAAACCTGACTGTCAAAGCTTATCTAGAATCTGGAACCAACGATAGTTAGGATCTTTAGGTTTTTTGATAGAGTGACAAATTCCACGATAGTGGATTTGTCAAACGTTTATGTTCAAGTCGAGAATGGTGCCTATTTGTTCCTGAATATTTTTCTTGATTGATTCTTATTTCCTGATGAATACCCAATGCTTGATGCTTTTTATTATATTGCAAACTGTTTAAGTTGTTAATTTACATTCGATTATTTTATTAGTATAATTTGAATTTTGGATTAAGTGATTGAAAGTGCAAGCTTGGTTTTTCGTGGATTCGATCCCTAAGTACTACTACTACATTGTTGTGCACTTGGAGTAGGATTCATAGGGTTAAAACTTTGTGAACACTAAGTTTTTGGCGCCGTTGCCGGGGAACCAATTGGTTGCCTTTCAATTGATATCGATTTTTAGTCTATACTCTTTTACTTACGTTTTTGTTTTTTTGTTTTCGTTTCAGGTTTATGAACAGAAGAAGTCAAGGTTCAGAGAATCTACTTGGTTTTGACAACGAAGAAGTTTCTAGAGTTGAAAGAGAAACTCACAGAGCAAAAACAATGAATTAGGATAACCAATAGATTCCTCAGGATCATGAGACTCAGCCCGCTGTTCAGAGAAACGAGAATGTTCAGTAAGCAGTTAAGCAGTTGTAGAGATATCTAGCTATGCTTAAAAGGCAGCATGAACAACCTCAACGCCAAGCTATATGTGACATGGATATACCTCACACTTAATATTAGAATAGGTCTGCTATTCGACCTCCACCTATCCAGAGGAAAGACTATGAGATCAAGCCACAGCTGACTAGATTGGTGAAGCAATATGTCTTCAATGGTTTCCCGGGAGAGAATCCGATGGATCATATTGAGAACTTTGAAGATATGTGCAGTTACACGAGTTCGAATGGAGTTCGTGCAGACTATGTGAAGTGTAAGTTGTTTCACCATTCGCCTTCTGACAAAGCTTATAGGTGGTTGCAATCTTTTCCTCCAGGTTCACTCACCACGTGGGAAGAAGTTAGGACTGCCTTCTTGGATCAGTTCTATACTAAGTCGAAGACTACATCATTGAGAAGCAAGATTTCTGTGTTTCAACAACGTTCTGTGAATCTTTGAATGAAGCATGGGAGCAATGCAAGGAGTATCAACAAGACTGTCCACACCATGGGTTTGGATTAGCAGTTGTTGAACACCTTCTATGATGGTATCGATTGGGAGTACAAAAACTCATTGAATACAACAAGTAATAGAGACTCCATGACTAATACTAGGGATGAAGCTTTCACCCTCATAGACAAATTGGCTACGAGTTCAGGGAATCATTGTCCACAGTATGACCGAGGGAGAAAGGTCAATAGTGTCGAGATTCAGAGGATTGATGAGATTGCTGAGAAACTTGATATGCTCATCAAGGTAAATCAAGGTGTTCAAAGCAGTGTGCATCGACTGGATGACAGTATGGAAGTGGTGCAGGTTTAGGCTGATTCTAAGATAACTGATGAGCAGAGAGAAGTGGAGTATGTTAACTGGCAGAACATGGGACATAATCCTAACTATCTCTCTTACAGGAGCACTAATGTGGAGAACCCCCAGGATGTTGTGTTTCCAGCTCTGATTATGCCTCAGGGATCGCCTTTTCAAGGGAAACCGTTTGTGCAAAGTTCTGGTCAGAGATGGAATAATCAGAAGCCTTTCAACTAGAACTTAGGAGGAAGCAACTGGAAGAAAACGGTCACGCCATGGCAGCAGCAAGCACCACCACAGCAAAGCTCCAACTAGCTCTTCAAGTACTTCGAATGATGAGATCAAGGCTTTGATCCAACAGCTTGCAACCGAGCAACATAAGTCCACTCGCAAGCTCAATACCAAGGTAGAGAGCGTGTATAATGATGTGAAAAACAAATTTGAGTCAGTCTCTGTGCATCTGAAGAAGCTAGACACTCAAGCAGCTCAGACTACTGAAGCTATGAGGAGACCTCGGGGAGCTCTACCGGGAAAAGTTGAGAAGAATCCGAGGGAATCATGCAATGTGGTGAAGTCTGAATTTGATGATGGTGCATCGAGTAAGGCATGAAAGTATAGACCTCCAATACCTTTTCCAAGAGAGCTGACTAAGCTTGAGGATCTAGGAGAGTTCACCATTCCTTGTATCTTAGGCAAACTGATTCTCAGTGATGTCCTTATTGATTCAGGTGCTAGTATGAACGTCATCTCTTTGGAGACAATGAAGAAGCTTGGGATCAAGCATATGTAGGATCAAAACTCGTCCATCTCTTTTGGAGATGCGATATCTAAGAGCCCTAAGGGAAGGGACGAGATTGATCGATTGGGGTAAGGATCAGTCGTTTTGCAGCACGCGAAGCCATGCCTTTAAGCGGTTGATCAATTGATCAAGGAAGGAAAGGAGCGTGTGCTCGAGTGAGTGATCAATCTGCAGGAAGGTGATCGATCGATCAAAAAGACTGACCATCTTGCGCTCGATCGAGTGATCGACCTGACCATATGTGATCGATCGATCAGGCGGACAAGGAATTTCCAAACATTCGACAATCGATTGATTAACCCTTCGATCGATCAATCGACGCCCAGGTAAGTGCTTTATAACCGATGAAAACAAGGGTTACGCGAGATTAACATATTTTTCTTCTCTATCGCGATTTTGAGAGAAAAACTTCTAGAGCACGTAACTTCTTTGATTTTTAACTATTTTCATCGATTCAAAAGCCTATTCCACTAGGACATTTCTCCTCTATCTGATTATCCTATTAGCTTTCTCGATTGGCAAAGGTATGACCTCTAAATTTATGAGTTATAGTCCGATATTCATGAAGTTTTTGGAAAGATTTTGGGTTTTGATTCTTTGATGCTTTATTGTGTAAATCCAATTTCTTATTATTGTTAGATGGTGATTTTAAAACCCACTAGGCTAGAACCGGATTGATTTATGCTTAGAAACCAATGTGCTAGGTTGGAAGAGAATTTTAGGAATTCGGGAATTTTAGGATTGGAAGTTGAATATTGTGATTGATGATGCATTGCTAGATGGTTTCCGTTGTTATTGATTGGTTTAAACATTGATTCACAATATCCTTTCCTAAGTTTCACAGTTTCGAAATTCTCAACCCTTTGAAAGAAGAACTGATTTTATCGATTTTTCTTTGGTTACTTCTCTTACATGTTGTCGGAATGTCATGTTCGAGCCACACTTGACTTATCTATAGATTGTCGAAGTTGAGGCAGATCCGCTGCGTTTAGCAACGGACTACTTGGCGTAGATCTTCTGCAGCTCCAACGCCACCACCTCCATAGCCCAACGTTGCTCAGACTCTCCAGCACTTGATTCCAGAGTACACTGAGGAGTTCGATGTCCCTCTTTTCTCTGATAACTTTACAGACAGGGAGTACAAGCGTTGGCGTTATGAGAACGAGGTAAGGAAGCACTCGATGAGGAGACTCTTATGGGATGCTTTGAGGAAGATCCCTGTTGCTTTCTGTATGAGTGATAACAAGCTTTTTTTGGCCTAGGTGATCAAATCATTGAAGCATGGTGGTAAGTAGGTGGGATGTCGAACCAATACTCAATAGTTACTTGTAATCAAGCTACCTACTACTAGTTCCTAGTCCAGGCAACCTATCAATCTGTCACAAAGATAGGCTATGTTTTCTAGTGAGCTTGCAATCTAGCCAATAAGACAAAATAAGCTACAGGACAAAATAAAAACAGAATTCAAACACACAAAAACAGAGAAATGATCAATAAACAGAGCAAGATGATAACAATAAGTGAATCTAAGATAAAAAGCATGAATCTAGAGGACAGGAGGTGTTTGATCAGCGGTAAACTCGCCGATCCAACCTCGCCAAGCTATATAAGGCAATCCCTAGACCAGGACAAGCTTAGATCAACCCATTCTCATGGTGAAGACCCCTTTCCAATCCGGCTGATCCATTACGGCGCTAGCCATGATTATGCCAAATCCGAAGCTTAAAGTTCAGCCCAATACATCTAATAACCGATCCATAATACTAGATCTCTCCATGGTGGATCAAACCATCACTCACATGGCACTCGGTATCCGATTCCCTTAGCGCTAGCTTTAGGTTTCGGCCCAAATTAGATCTCTCTTGATCAGGGAGAGATCAGCCTTAAGCTCAGCCATGTGAGAAGAGATCGGATCAGATCATTGTTCGTAAGGCGAGTGGATCTGTGGATTCACCTCCGATCTCCCTATCCTCAAGATCCACAAGGATCTACTCATTTCTCATGGTTTGAGAGTGGAGGATCAGAGGAGATCTCATTAGCATAAACGTAAACAACAATAAAGTAAAAAACAGAAAGTAAAGATGAAGATCAAACTAAAATAATTTCTTTCAAATCAAAGCATCAATATCAAAGTACCTTAATCAAAGCATAAATGAAAGCAACAATAAAATAGAGAGAGCTTTTTTGACTAAACAATAGATAAAAATGATAAGAGAGTGATTAGAGGGTATTTATGGGTCATTTGCATAACCCTAATGGTCAAACCAACCTAAGTCAGTCAACTAGAAATCTTGCCCTTGGAGTTCTTGCGAGAGCTTAGGCACCAAGGAATGGTTCTGGTATTCGCCCTCGGGAGTTGAGGCCGAGTGAATAGTCTGAGTGTAATAGATTTGTCTCTCCTCGCAACAGATAGGTTGAGGCTAGTGACTGAGGCATCTTTTCCTGAGCATTCCGAGCAGTCCTTGCCCTGTGATCCTCGAGGCATCGATCCGAGTTTGCACGACTTCTTTTGCCTAGCAGCTGCTCCAATCATCCTTAGCTCCTTTTTTTGGCTCCTTTTCTGCTCTTTTTGCTCCTTTCCCTAGATAAATTCCAAAACTCCAAAAGCAAATGCAAAAAGTGCAAAACTAACCTAAACGGATCTAAGTGCACGGAAAATCTAGCTAAACGGATGCAAAACAACCTAAAATAAGACTCTACAACAATTAAAAATCACACACACATAAGATCCCCCAAACTTAGATCTTGCTTGGCCTCAAGCAAGTGCAATGACCTAAGGTGGAAAAGCTGAACACACAAAGTGGGGACATCTTGTCTAACAAACAACTTGCTTAAGCTAAATCGTAATCCTCATATGGGCTCTATAATTTTGGAAATCGCAATGTAATCATTCCTAAACATAGAATACAACCTATGGATTCCTATCACCTAAGCTGGTCTCTAAAGGTGCAAGTCTAATTCCTTATTTCTTTTTGGTGCCGTCCTCAAAAGAGACTAGAGATCAAGAAGTACATGTTTCGACTTTCCTAAGCTTAGCATGATCATTTTTCAACTTAAATGGTTCCCTCTTATTAAAATTTTGCTGCCCAATAATTCATTCTTTTTTTATGTGCCCTTTTGGCTTTTCCAAAGTTGGCTTACACAAACATGAAAAGCTACGAGTTTACGCATCTTCCCAAGTTGCTCCACCAACCTGCATATGGAATAAGTTAGCGGATATACATGGACGTGAAAGTCTGCGGGTTTACACATCCCTCCAGCCGCTTCACCCTTACCATTTTCTCGGTTTAAGTTCTTTGCGGGCAGCTTAATATTCCACTTAACTTTTGAGAGGGTTTTACCAAGCACACACTTTTCGAATCATACTAAACAAAGAGAAGGAAGGTATTAATGCATCTCTAGGCTCTAAGTTGGAAGTTTAAGTTTAGTTTTAGAAAGAATCAAACTAGACCTATTCGAAACTCAACCCAAGCAAAGTTCACCAAGGCGATGATCTGCCCAAAAAATTTCCAAAACGGCTATCTACCAATCAAGAGCATTCACAATGGTTACTAGCTTAACCTATCAAGATTTTCCTATCATCAAGATTATTCCCACATAACAAGTTCGGATGCAAGAGTCCTAAATGAAGGCAACCTAAGAAAATTCTAAGTGAATGCAACTACATGAACACTCTATTTTTAGGTTGTATTTTCGAAATTTTTCAAATTTTTATGGTTTTTCCTATGCCTTAAGTGCCATGAAATGCAACAAGCAAACGCACAAAGAAAATCTAACCGGATTTTTACAACCTAAGTGATATGCATGCAAGAATAGAAAATAAGATCACAAGAAACAACGTGAGAGTACTCTAAACCCCTCCCCCAAACTTAAATCACACCGTCCCTTGTGTGTATTGAAGTCCGAGAGAGTTTTCTAGACAAACAAAATGAAAAACAACTACTAAAGATAAAAAGTATGTACAAAAAGTTGGAGTTTGGTACCTAGAATTCGAACAAGTGAGCAGTCAAGGCATTCATGTCCTCGAGAGTGTAATTTTTGAGGGTCTGTGTACCCTCTTGGAGCGATATTCCTTCCATTGGTGCAATGTGCTGCTGCAAGTTCGAGTGCTCCTTGCGGTCATGGTCGGCAAGGGATGCATGCGAGGGCCCTTCTTGAGGATTTTGCTCTTGATGTTTCTGGCCCTTTTTCCCGGATCTCTTGTATACCCGCGTCATGTCCAATGATTGGCGTCGTGGTTGCTCTTGGTGCGGGCTTGGATCTGCTAAAGTAGAGTGCCTCCTCGTTGGTGGTGGCGAGTCGTGTGTGCGAGATTAAGTCTCTGTTCTTCTGAGCGAGGACTCCAACCTGTCAATCTTTGCCCACATCCTCTTGCGTTCGTCCAGCCATTCCTCCTTTTCCTTTGTCATGCCCTTCACCTTCCTGACCAGCCACTTCCCCAACTTCTAGAGCTTTCCAATCCACTTGTGGGCTTNCTCTTCGAATAAATAGGATTTTGGGTTGACCTCTTCCTCGTCTGCCTCCTCCTCTGGTGGCGCAACTTGTCCTCGTTGGTGCTCTCCGAGTAGTGCTGCAAGGGGCAGAGTGAAAGTGACATTTTTCATTGTGTTGAGTCTGATGAATGCTGGGCAAGGGAGGAGTATTCTGGCATCCTTCTTCTCCGGGTGATTCAACTTGTAGAAGGCTCGTCCCTCTACCTCGCCTTTGGCTATGAGGCCCGCTCCTTGAAGATAACGAATGTCCATGAATTGGGGTGGAACCCAATTGTGGTTTTCGGTGTTCAATGGCACCCCCTTGGCTTCAAGTATCCGAGCAACCAATCTGCCAACGTAGATGTGCTTTAGCTTCCCGAATTTTCTCCCCGATTGCGTCATAGCTCGTGCTTGGTATGAAGTGAGATGTTTTGCCAATACAAATGACAATCCAGAGTGCCCTTCATCTCCATCAATATGGTGTCAGCTTGGAGCCATGCCAACAATCTCCTTCATTGCCATGACCATCATGTGCATCTCTCCGAGGTTGATTGGTGAGGTGGAGGGCTGGGCAAAAATCACATTGGCTATTGCCCTCCTTGCATAGTTGATAGCTGGGTTGCGGATCCAGCTTCCTTTACTCTGGGATGAATCATATGCTTTAACTCTCGTCAGCATTTCCAAAACCTCATTTGTATCATTATCCCCGATGTCTAGATTTGCCGCCTCTCCAGAATGAAACCCAAAAATTTGATCCAACTCCCTCAACGTCACCGCATATAGTTTGTCATATATGGTGAACGTTATGTACCCAGGTCCATTCTTCTTGATCTTGGATTTGTTGGTCTTAGCATAGATCAAGAGGTCAATGGTGGCAAGGAATTGTAGTGTCTCTTCAATGTAGGAACTCGCCACATTGTACATGCAAACCATAATACCGAAAGAGCTGAACACCCTATCTACCTCCTCAGTGATTCCCAAACTAGTCATTGTTCCAGAATAAGGAAAATATGTACCTTTGACTCCCATGGCTCTCAAAGCCGCATACGCCTTGTCTGATTCATCTTCCTCCTTCACAACTTTCTTCTTCTTCTCTTTCTCATACTCTTTGTAGGCTTTCTTTACCTCCTTCTCCGAGTAGCCACTCTTCTTAAGGTCCTCCATCACATGTAGATACCTTGTGTCTCATCCTTTTTTCTCTGTTCTGATTTCTGTCTTCTCCTTGTCTTCATGCTCGATCTCCATAGGCGAGGGTTGAATGTACGGACTGTCCTCGTCACTGTCCTTGGTACCAGAGGGCGAGGCGGTCTGTTTCCCCTTTCTTTTCTCTTGAGCCCAGTCGCTTTCTCTGTGCTTGTACTTCCAATCCATTGGCTCGGTCGTCGATCTTCTCGCCGGTTCTGTTATCGGAATTTCAACTCTCATCTGGATGCCATTCTCCTCATCGTCCGATTGGACGAGGTATCGGCGAGGTTTGTTGTCACGGTGCACTAGTGGTGAGTCGCTGAGTTCCGCCTCCTTCTACAAGCCTTCCTCGCGTCATGCATGAACTTGCTCCTGTATTCTTTCATCTTTCTTAAATTGTCGGAAGACATGCTTGATAAGGGTGAGAAAGTAGCTCGAACTTGGAGTAGAGAGAGAATAACTCGGTGGTAATGGGTGATAGTGATGCGGTGAGAGAAATTGATTCGGAGGGAGAGAGGATTTTCTTGCTTGATTGCTCAGAGGTAAATGAAGAAGATGGTGGAAATTGTGTCTTCTTATAGCCGAGTATGGTGTGTGAGAAGAGGAGACAATCTTGGGAGTGTGAGGGAGACAATCTCGGACTTGATGAGGGAGAAGATTGTGGGTTCCGAGATTCTCGCCTTTGGCATGATCCTAACCATAAATTTGAAATTTGAATCTTCAATCAATATGGACCCTTGGATCAGTCTTCCTTTGACTTGACCGCTCATAGTTTTTAGCCAAAAGCTGGTCTTCATGGCCCCCACTTGGCGAGCTGGTATCACATCAAGTTTTGTCTTCTTGTGCCTCCTTAGAAAACTTCCTTGCTTAACCCTCTTCGCTGCAAGTATCGGGGACTGACTACGAATTCAGAGAAACTCAAGCTTGAACCATTCTTTTTGCTTTCCTCTGACTATCTTGAATCCTGATTGGCTCCATGTTTGAAGTTATATCTGAAAACCACAAGAGTTTGCCAAAATACCTAGATAGACACAATTAAAGCATTCTAGACCATTAAGCTCTATGTTCAATGTTTTCTTTGAGTAATGAGTCAGTAGCAATTATATTGGGATAAATTTGACTAGAACTTTCCATATAAAAGGATACTGAAGTGTGCAAGTAGGTTCATGAGTGGTGTTCAAGGAAATGTGAACACTACTCGCACACTCTCCTTGGCCTCATGCCCTGAGGGGTTCATGTTCTTTGTCAAATTTTTTTCCCACTCCTCGTTCTTTTGTCTCTGAGGGCTAGGTGCGAGGCCTACTCTCTCTTGGCTTAATGAGGGCATTACTTCCTCAAATTTCACCGAGAGTGTAGCCAAAGCTCCTTGAACCTGAGATCAAAGATTTCAAACACCCAATAATAATAACCATAAACCAGCAAAGATTGTTCTTAAAGTTTAAACAAGAATAAATTGAATTTAAACCAAATTAAAAGAAAAAGTTTTCAAAAGTAAAGGATAGACATGGG
>OVBA01005840.1:0-18648 GCA_900406435.1 Lepidium aucheri
TCCTCAGTTGCATTAGCAGAACATGGTGGAAGAAGGAGCTGTTGTTGGGAATGGATTAGAGACTGGTGTGTTTAACAACTCTGTTCTCAAGGTTAGAATAGTGAGCTCTGTTGATCTCCTTGATGACTGACTTAAGAGCAGAAAGTTTCTTAGATAGACAAAATAGGGCCGTTCCTGAAACTTGATACTCATGCCAATGGGTTAGTAAATCTATAAGGAAATCAGAGTGGTCCAATATAGAATTGGAGAACATAAAGTGGCGCTTCCCTTGAGTTGGCGATGTTATTGTAATTGTCATTTGTCATTGGACAGTGATCAGATATACCAGGAGCATCAAAAATGTGCAAATGAGATCGGAAATGCTTGTAACCATTTCTCATTGGTCAAAACTCTGTCAATCTTTTTGGCAATTGGGTTGCTCTTCTGTTTGTTCCACCAAGTAAAATGGGTATCCCTAAACATTAGGTCAGCAATATTTGCAAGTTAGGAGGAAACTACTTTAAGTATATTGAATAAGAAATAAGACTTATCAAGAGTTAAAGATAAGCTTTATCACCAAGAGTTTTGAATTGTTTGTTAGGATGCGATTTTGTAGGAAATGAAATCGTGAGCCCTTACGTTATAAAAGGAATTTCAAGTGTAATTCTAATTTAACTTAGAGGATTGAGTTTAAGAAGGCTAGTGAATTGAATCTCTTAAAGTAACACTGATTTTAATTTTAATTTTTGTGACAAGAAAAACATTGATTTAATTTTAATAAATATTATGTAAAAGCATTAAGCATAGCGTCACGGAGTTAAACGTTCTGTTAAGTATCAAACATAGCATTCACGACTATGTTTAAGATTAGCTAGATATAAGACCAACCCAAAAAACACGATTAGACAGTGGTAATATTGTTAGGATGATGATGAAAGTAGCGATTGTAATGATGTGCCTTCTTGTTGCAGTCACAACCGCAGACCCGTCGGACGCTTATTCAAGGTTGTGCGCTGACGTGTTCTACGCGATGTCTGGGATATGCAGACCGTTTTTCTACGGTAACGAAGAAAATCCCAATGCCTTGTGTTGCTTCTGGTTTCATCATCGCGTTACGCGTATGAAGGCGAAGGAGAGGGTTTGCCGGTGTTTCCAGTGGCTGTACACCAACGCTGAAAGATACAGGTCAAGCATTTCGGTTATGCAAGACGAATGCAAGATGCCCTTGGGCGTTCCATTGGCTCAAGGCCAGAAATGCAAATGTAAGTTCCATTACTCACTTTTTTTTTGGTTAATTAGGAGGTTCGGCGCCGAGACCCATAATCCCTCTAGGACTCGGAGAAGAACATGTGAAAGCCGCTAGCCAAATACTTATAATCAGCAATCTCGCACTTGATCTATCCATTACTCACTTGATATCAATTACTCGCTTTGATCAATCAGTCTTTATAATGTCACTTTTTCATCACACAAATTTAAAATCTCTCTTTAATACAGTCATTGTTTAATCAGTTCGTTATTATTAGGTAAATCTTGTCTCTTGTTTTGTATTTCTTCAGAGCATGGGAGACTCAAAGATGACAAGAATGAGAAGGAGCATTTTACTTTTATATTTATAGCTTTCTTAATTTCGATAATTTGTTAAGAAATACATGCTAAGCTAAACATATTACATCCTCATTACTGGGTTTTATAGACACATATTGATCTTATATTACTCTATCTTAGGAACTTCATACGAAAATTTATACACACACAAGAAAAAGCATTCTGAAAGAGAAGAGACTAGTGGTACTTTACAACAATACAAAAGATGTATCTCTACGTACAATCCCTAGATCGATATAGCTTCCCTAGTCAAATGCTTAGTGGCTGCCTGCGGATTTTTGATACTCTTGATCGCATCAATAGCTTCTTTGTTCCATCATGTTCAATAAAAATATTGACACAAAAATATTCTAAATAGATACAGTTTCAAAGGAAAATAATATGTCAAGCAGACTATATAACATGACTAAAACAAAAATATTACATAAATAATAAAGATGAAGTAGAATATCTAATAAATAAGTTAGTAACACTGATTTTAATTTTAATAAATGTTATTTTAAAGTATAAAGCATAACGTCACGGAGTTAAACGTTCGGCTAAAAAGTATCAAACATAGCGTCACGACTATGTTTAAGATTAGCCAAAGATATAAGACCAACCCAAAAACAAGACAGGATCCACTGGTAAACATTGTTAGGATGATGATGAAACTAGCGATTGTAATGACGTGCCTTATTCTTGCAGTCACAATCTCCCACACATTGGGCGAGCCTCCAATGGAGTGCTGGGACGTGGGTGCGGTGATGCACGAGCTGTGCAAACCGTTTTTCTTCCGTCACGAAGCGCATCCCACCCATGAGTGTTGCGCCTGGTTTCGTCTTCGCGTTGAGCGTTTTAAGGTGGGTGCGAGGATTTGCCGGTGTTTGGAGTGGTATTACACAAACGCATACGCCGAAAAATTTAGGTCAAACATTTTGATTCTCCAAGACGAATGCAAGATACCTTTGGGCGTTCCCTTGGCTAAAGGCCAGAAATGTAAATGTAAGTTCCATTACTCACTTTGATCTATCAATCTTGCTCACTGTTCCATTACAGAACTTTTAAATCTCTCGTTAGTCCAGTCATTGTTTAATCAGTTCACTATTATTCGATAAATCTTGTCTCTGTTTTTTTTATATTTCTTCAGAGCACGGGAGACTCAAAGATGACAAGAATGATGACGAGCTTTTACTTTTGTATTTATAACTTTCTTAATTACAATGATAACTTTTATATTTTTATATTTGGATGCTGATTAGAAACCGTCAAGATTTGCAAACGGATTTTTGACAGTTTTCTATTTCCAACATCCTTGTTCCAGAAGGAAAAACCCGTCTAAAATTCATCGAGAGAACCTCTTCTAGATCCATCTAAAATTGAGTGATTTTTTGTTGTCAACATCACTTCCGAAGAAATTTAAAAAAATGCTGAAACTATCTATTTTCATAAAAACAAAAAAAAAAACATTAAGTTAATTCTATTTATTAACATTGTCATTAATTAGATTAAAAAGAAAATTTGTCAATTAAAATCTACAGGAAAAAATATTCCCATCAAAAGATTTTAATATCATTGATCATGTGAAAATCTATATTATTTACACAAAATTACATAATCAAACATGAAATCTCACACTATGTGGTTTAACAGAAATGTTTAAAAATTCTTAGTAATTTGAGTTAGTTTTTGTGAAGTAATATATATAGTTGAATGTATACTTCATTTTAATAATATTTTGTGCATCAATTATATTGTATTTAAATATGAAATATTCAACTCGTAGCAATGTAAATTATACAAAATGTTGATATCATGAAAATGATAGTACTCTTGTTATCTTACTGTTAGAACAAAGCAAAATTTACCAAACATGTAGTTTTTATACAGTTGGCACAAGATTGTATCTAATGCATAACGTGAGGATTATGGATGGAGTCATATTGTGACTAACATAATTATGACCAAAAATATATCAATTCCTAATGAACTAAATATTTGGTCATTAAATAATCAAAATATTTGTACCAAGAGAAATGGTTCGGTATATTATTAAAATATTATGACCACTTTTCCATGATTAATATATACACTAGTTGAAAACAACTCAACTTTGACCATGATTATAATCATAAATTTGTCAAAAATAGTTATTTTGGTTAATTTTTGATCAAAATCGAAAGGTCAATAATTGTTGTTTGGAAATTTCTATTATTCAAAAATATATCAAAACAATTATTTTTTGACTAATTTATGATTATAAATATAGTCAAAGTTTGAGTTGTTTTCTAGTAGTAGTGATGGACAGACAATAATAACTCTAAGACAACCAGCGTTAAATGACCAAAATCATCCACCAATGTCTGACCAGTTATTCATTGGAATAGACCAAGCGAAGGCTTTATAAAATGCAATTATGACTGTGGATATCATGATACGTTTAATTACACCGTCGAAGGTAGCCTGGGTTGTTCGTGATTATCAAGGCGTTTTTTTGAAGCTGGAAGTAAGATTGGCCACCATTGTTGCTAAGCTCTTGAAGCTGAACTTTAAGCCTTAATGACTATGCAACAAGTTAGTGTTAAAGGATATCGCAAAGTCATTTCCAAGGTGATAATCAATGTGTAATACAAGTAGGGATGTTGTGGTGGCTAAATGAACACGTGAGATTTTGCATTAAAAGACACATTTTAACCAGGCGAGTTGCTTGAGTTTGAAGACAATATAATAGGGTTGCTGATACACTAGTTCGATCTCATGTTAAATCATCTCCATTTCAGCTATTTCACTTATTTCCGAGTCGTATAACACCTGTCCTTCATTAGGACTACATTTTATCCAAGTAATATATATGATTTACGATGGTAAAAAAAAAACAAAAATGTAGAAAAATATTTTCAATGAAAATGAGTTAGGTGGAAAAGGTATACATTTTAAACCCTTTTTTACAAGTTATTTTTTTATTTTGTCAACAATATTGGGCCACAACTGGCCAGCCCATTAGCCAAGTTCCTGCATATTGCAGGCGGCGAGACTCGATCCCGGATTGTGCAAGTGCGTCTGCCATTTAGTGTACTTACTCATGCCACTAGATTAAAGGCCACTTGCTTTTTACAAGTTATTTAAACGAAAACTTTAAACACTAAATGAAAATATAAAGAAATAAAATACGTATAAACATAAACATTGTTTGATTTTTATTATTCATAATTTAAATAGGTATTCTTGTTAAATGAAAATGTTAACTCAATTATATTTCAAATGGATAGGGGTTGAAGGAAAAATTTTATCCTCCCTCCATTACAGGAAATTTGATTCTCTGAATAATGCACATCAATTGAGAAAATCATTAATTCTTAATCATTTAATCATTATTCTTTGTTTTATATCTAGAGTTAATGAAAGAGCATTACTTTAAATTAATATGTTTAGAGTTTTATTGGTCATTTCTCCATAAATTCTTTAATTTTGGTTTCGGAATGGACATTGTAAACATAAATACAATTGTTCCATAGTTTTGATCAGACACTGTTCGTAATAAGTTCATTTAGGCATTGTTCCATAGTTTTGATCTCGCATGCACTCAATCACAAGGCGGATCTCTTGGCTCGGAATATCCGAGGTTTAGCTAGGAATATTGTGTTTGTGAATGATGTACCTACACACTGGGCTCGGTTCATCAGTGATTGAACGTTTTTTTATCAATTTTACTCATTCTTTTTATTACTTATGGGATTGACAAAGACCCGACCCATAACCAACTTTTTTCCTTTCCCTTGTATCTGAGAGGAATTGAACTCTGGTACTTGAGAAAAGATAAAATGACCTCTACCACTAGGTCACACATCTTCGGCTCAGCGATTGAAGTTAAGTTGACAAAAAAACATAAATACAATCAATACACTACAGAAAATCAATCTTTTGGAAACTAGGAAAAAAGTCCAGAAAATCAAAATTTCTATAACAGAGATAGTATTAAATAGACTATAATTACAATTAAAATATACTATAAATAATATATATGAATAGGAACATAATTACTTTTAAAATATACCATAAATAATATATGAATTAGAATATTTAACAAATGTGTTTTCTTTGTCGGCAATAGGGAATATCTAATAAATGTGTTCGTACCATTGATTTTAATTTTAATAAATGTTATGTTAAACTATTAAATAAAACGTCACGGATTTAAACGTTCTGTTAAAGTATCAAACATATCGTCACGACTATGTTTAAGATTAACCATAGATATAAGACAAACCCAAAAACAAGTTAAGACATTGGCAAACATTGTTAGGATGATGATGAAACTAGTAATGACGTGCCTTATTGTTGCTGTCACAATCTCCCATACATTGGGCGAACCTCCAATGGAGTGCTGGGACGTGAGTGCGGCGTTGGAGGATTTGTGCGGGCCTTTTTACTTTGGTGACGACGCGAGTCCCACTCGCGAGTGTTGCGATTGGTTTGATAAACGCATTAATCATTGGAAGGTGGGTACGAGGCTTTGCCGGTGTTTGGAGTGGTATTACACAAACACATATACCGAAGAAGGCAGGTCCATCATTTTGGGTATCCAAAACCAATGCAAGCTCAACTTGGGCGTTCCCTTGGCTAAAGGCCAGAAATGCAAATGTAAGTTCCTTTGATCTCTTGATCATTATAATCTATCTGTTTCATTACATAACTTTAAAATTTCTCCTTAATCTGGTTATTGTTGAATCAGTTTATTACTATTCGATAAATTTTGTCTCTTGTTTTTGTTTTTCTTCAGAGGATGGGAGACTCAAAGATGACAAGAATTACTAGGAACATTTTACTCTAATATTTCTAGATTTCTTAATTTCAATAATTTGTAAAGAAATAAATGCTACTAAATATTTATTTTTGTGTGAATAAAGTGAATATTATATTAATCAGAACTTAGTGTATTATATTGAATCATGTTGATGCCGGAAATCAACTAGGTTTTAGGGCTAAAACAATACTAAGATTAAAGAGTAGAGATTTTCGAACTAGCTCAAGAACAGAATTTTTAAATTAGGGTTTTATTAATCGAATACGAAACAATACAAAATGTAAGTTGCTAATTGCTTAGATACAAATAATGTTACAATTGAATGATCCTTTTCCTTTTATAATCGTAAACTAGCTAACTTCCTCCTGAGAATCCGCCGCCACTGAGTCCAACCTACTTCTAGCCGTTGCGCGTTTGACTCGAAGTTCGACTACCTTATAGTGCAAGATCCGAGCTTTTTCGTGGGTCAGGCCTTCTGGACTTGACTATAGACTTGCGACGATTTTTACATGGACCTTATGCCCTACTACTGACAAAGTGGGCCGTAAGATTGCAATTTACGAAGAGGGCTGCTGACGGGCCAAGTACAACAAATAGCCCTCCAGCTCATATGTTTTGGCGACTACGCAGACTCCATGACCTTTATCTTCGGAGCTATTTCCTTTCCTAAATTTGAAATGAATGTTGCAGAATGACTTTCCTAATATCACAAATTTGTTTAAATTCAAAAAGATTCCTTCTTGATAAACATTATTTCGCAATTCCCTTCTATATATACATGCGTTTGAACCCTATTCACTTTAGTCAGATCTAAGAATTGAGGTTCGCTAAGAGCAAACTATCACACGATCATGGGTGAATGGTACATCTGCATCAGATCGACCCCGTAGCGGCAAATCTCTGGGTACATCGTACATTTGTTCATTTCTCTTTACATTATACATTTACTAAATGTGACACTTTATAATGCTTATATTGGGTTTCAGAACTTGTATTTCTCACCCCCGTTTTCATATTCCTAGGTGATTCTCGTGGTTGGAATTCAACCTCTCATTACGGTGGTTCCTGCACACAATCTCTCGTTTATCACTGTTCTACATACAACGACAAGGGCGAGCTTCCCCTCCTCCGATAATAACTTCGGAGGTTACGCTTTCAACTGGTCCTTCTCGGACTGACAGCACTGGGGGAAGATCGGACTCGCGAGAGCCCTCTCTTAAGCGAGCTCGAACTTCAAACAATGCTCGTGAGGAAGAAGAGACCTGCAAACCTGATGCATCCAGAGACGCTGATTCTGGCGGTGTCTCGACATACCAGTATTGTCATGGATCATCGTCTTCTAGCCCGAAGTTTTGGTGGAGTTTTCAACTTAACAGAGACTGGCCGACTCTTAAAGATAGGCAGGGGGTGACTACCGTTTTGAGGCACTTCAAACCCCGAGGGTGTATAATCCCTGTGCTGAGGGATATTTCCAAAAAGACTAGCTACTCATAAGCCCTTGAAGCCTTTGGGTACGTAAGTTTAGTATACGTTTCTTGTCTCCCCATTTTTTAGCCACATCTCTTATTTACTCTATCTTTTCCACAGGCTATTGGTTCGTTTCATAGGTGTGTGGGTGGTTACGAGGCTAACCGCTCGGGTCCAACTACCAAGGAGCCAAGCAAGACAGTTGACACACTCACCAACATGCTTAGATTTGCTCGGGATTGGGAGGGTAAGAACTTGGCTGAGATTCGGAAGTTACTCTCCGAGCTGACGTTCCTGAGCAGCAAGGTTACTGAACTCGAAGACCAATTGCAACGAGAACACGAAGCTCGGGACAAAGCTTGGGAAACTGTTATTAAAGCAGTAGTCGAAGCTTCAACAAAAGACTTGGCTGTTAATTATTGTGAGCGCTATGCTTAGCTAAAGGCTAGGCTAGACAGGCGAAGCCTAGAGGGAGGATTAGAGATTAAGGTGACTGAAGTTAATGCGTGCTTTGTCATGATTGGGAGGATGAGGAAAGGTGACCTGGACCTTGACAGCGAGGAAGCTCGCTTAAAGGATAAGCAGCTCGACTTGGAGCTCGACCTCAGGATAGCAGCTGTTTCCAAGTGAGTGGTGGAAATCGATCGGGGGGGGGGACTGTGGTTCGGATAACCCGATGGACCTTGACGCTTCTCAGCTAGGTTATCTTCACACTGTTCGTCGCATTACTTAATGGTCTCTTACTTTGATTTAGCCAGATTTTCCCTTTGATTAACTTTGTAATAAACTAACGAGTTTGTTAACTATTTATTTGATTCGCTTGCTTTTGCTCCCATTATTTTTATATTCTCGTTATTTTGTGGCATATCATTGGTTTTAAGACAATAATTGCTCACATGTTCAGGTTTTGTATGATACCCTAATTCATCATTGTTTTGGTTAACTCGCTGTCGGTTTTAAGACAACAACTTGTTTGGTTTTTACGCGGTCTCACCAGGTAATCAATCTGGTGGCATTTGTTGCTTATTGTATGCGGTCTCGTAGTGTGAGCTTACCGTGTTTTTGCGGAGTTTTCCCCTCCGCTTTATGTATTTTATTTTGTTATTATTTATTATTCTGTTTGTGGGCCTTTGATTTGCCCAACGTTGTTAGTGGGCCTGGCCTGATTGATTCAAATAGGTTTGGTCTGAGACTGTCAGACCTTTGACTCTCAAATGGTTTGTGGTAGTGCGACCATTGAGTTCTGACGCATGCTTTTTCTGCACTATTGAATCTGCTTTTTAAAAACGTGTGGGCCATGTAGTGCGCATCCCATCATTGGTAACTGACGCACTCCCCCATCATCACCTGAAGCGCTTAAAGGAAATCGCCGTTGTTGCTCTGCTCTAAGGTATTTCGAAAAATTTTACTTTTCTTTCTTCATACTTTCTCTCTTTTTCTTTTTACTCGAATGGCGACGGTATCTTGTCCCACATCTGAAGACACTCAGAGTGTCGAAATGATTCAACCTCTATGACAACAGAACAGAAGGAAGCGACAGAAGAATCACCCATCGAGGAGTGATTCCATCGGCAAGAGCTCCATAGATAACAATGTCATCGATTCTGTTGATAGCCACATCAAGGAAGAGGTCTAGCGCCTAACACCACTGGCCGAAGATGAAAAATTTGGACCTCATCCACGTTCTATATTTACTCGCAAACTTCTCAACCTTTTTGGTGAGAAGTACGGCTTCTCGGAGGACGTCATTACGCTAGTTCCCAGGGAGAAAATGTGACCAGAAGTACTCCCGAAAGGTTTTATGTGTGCGTATGCGCTATACTTCAAAGAATGCGGGCTCCGGTTCTCGAGCTGCTGGAGTTGCTAAGATGTCGTAGGGTTGTGCTTCCCTCAAATGTGTCCTTCTTTTATCCCGACGGCACTGGCAATCTAGACTTGCGCTATAGAGATCGGACAACCGATGCATGGCCTGGAGATAATGTCGTTTGGTAGTGTGAAGAGGAATCCGGGAGGCCATAGGACTTACTATCTGTCCCCTCAAAAGGACCAGAGTTGGCGACTTTACTATATCATTTTTATGGGTTTTATGATTTTTGGTTGTTTGCTTTAATTAACTCGTCTTTTTCCTTACAATTTTTGCAAGTAGTTACAGTTGCCCTCCGACTCCAGAGCTCATTGAATTCGCTGTCACTCTTAAAGCCAGAGTTGCAGCTTGGACCGCTTTTACCCAGGAGAGGTCAGACGCTGTCCTTTGGTCTCCGCGCACTTGTAAGAAAGAATTTTAACACAAGCTTTAAAAAATATTATAGCTTAGTTCTCCTTTCTTAGTTTTACTCATCATTTTGCTTTTTCAGTCACGGAGAATTATTTGATCATACGCGCCAACCCAAGGCCCGATCGTAAGGTACAGACCGAGCGTTGTTGAGCTACATGAGAAAGGAGAATGCCGATCTTGCTTCTGACTCCTTTAATCAGGGACCTCGCCGCTGGAGTTACCATGGGCAATTTAGTCCATGTTTCAGCTCCCCTGCCTGCTTTGGCGGCTCTGCCTGCCAGAGTTCCGAGTGACACTCATGAGGAAGCGGGTTCAGATGCTCGTAAGGAAGACATTGCTGCGCTGCCATTGTTAACTAAGGAGGAACCATCAGCTTCAGGGTTGCCCATCTGCACCGCCGCCTAAGAAACATACCATATGGAAGTTGATGGTGGTCCTATTAGCAGCAAGGTGCCTGCTTCTGTTACAGCCTCAATGCCAGCGTCGCTTGAGGTATCAACCTCTTTGCCTGCATCACTGCCGATCTCGACTCATGTGTTGTTGTCCTTACCAACTTCATCAGGTGCTGCCAACTCGATGATGGTAACTACTTGCCCTTTAGGAGTTACTACGCAGGACGATGGGAATGGGCTCTTATTTCCGGAGGCCCGGGGCTCAGCAGCGGGGACCTCATCAACATCAAGAGCAGGCACCAGGCGATAAGATCCCCGTGCCGTGCTTCTCAAATTCTAGACTCCGGATATGTGTATTCCCCCGGTAGAAGATATGATTTTTTCTTTGGAGTACAAGGAGATGGCAGATGCCGATGTCAAGTTATTTTCTCTCGTTATACTCGCTCTGTTTATAAGTTTATTCTTAATTCCTTGCTCATTTTCTTTTCATCCCGTTCAATTTCTTCTTTTTTCTTTCTTTTTGATTTTTTGAGTGTTTACATAAGAAATAAATACATCGACTCTGTAGAAAGGCGTACGCAGGAGTGGGCGGCTGATCTGTGCGTGGACTTTAAGCACGTTATTGAAGAGACAGTTGCTCAACACAAAGAGGAAGTGCGGGAGATCACAGTTGCTCGTGATGATATAATAGCCCATCTTTCAGCTAAAGGCGAGGCGCTTCTCGGGGAGGAAAAGGAGTGCAAGCGCTATGAAGAAATGTACGCTGAAGCTAAGCTCAGAGCTAAATCAGCTGAGCTCTCAAACTGTAACTTAGCTGAAAGACTGGAGAAGGAATCCAAGTTGTACGACGAGCTTCAGAAGCAAGTTGATGCTTCCCGACTCACTATGGAAGAGTTGTCGTCCGAGCTTGATGCTGCCAAGGCTGAGAAGGCTGCTGTTACTTCCTCTCTGCCTCAAGTTAAAGTAGCTTTCGCAGACAAGTGGAATAGAAGAAAGAAGGACGCAGATGCTGAGTTGAAGGCCCGCGAAGCTCTCACCAATCTAGCTTTGCTGGCGAGGGTTCGGAGTAATACTCTCGAAGTAGAGAAGGAAACGGCTGAAGTCACCGAGCTGTTGTAGGAAGGCGAAGCTGAATATGAGGAAGTTTCTGACTATGAGCTGGACGAGCGAAGTACTTAGCATTTTTATTTTGTTTCTAGCTTAGACGCCATCTCTTTTGTCTCAGACTTCTTACTTAGTTGTTCTTGTACATTTTACTGTTTTTCTTTATTTCGATTTTTACTTAGTTATGGTATCTTTCTTTCGTTTAAATGCTTGACGTAGTATGTTGTCTTCATTATGTTTTTATATTCTTTGGGCTGCACTTGACTTAGCAAGCTGCCTACGTACCTCTCAAAGAGGATCAAGCCTTGTTCAATTTTTTACAGCTCGCTTTTAAATACTTTCTTTTAGACGTAGAACTTTTTCAAATTCATGACATTCCATGGCCTTGGCTCTTAATCCTGTATACACCGGGTTTTTTTTAATCCTGTATACACCGGGTCTTGTTTCTTCATCAACTTGATAGGGTCCTTCCTAGGATGTTCCTAGTTTACCCGCATTAAGCTCGCAGGTGTTTTCAAAGACTTTCCTTAAAACCAAGTCACCTGGGCGGAATTTTCTAACATTGACCTTTGAATTATAGTACTTTGCGATAATATTTTGTAAATTTTCATCCTGAGATTCACTTGGTCCCTTTTTTCTTCTATCATGTCTAATGCGTGTTCTAGCATTTCATTATTTTCTTGCTCTGGTTCTAGGGCTCTACTTCTTTGTCAGCTCGAGACTAAGGTTTCGGCTGGTACCATTACTTCCATGCCGTAGAGTAATGAAAAAGGCATTTCTGCGGTGGCTCAACTTGGTGACGTGCGGTATGCCCACAACACGCTGTTAAGCTCGGAATGCAGCCCGAATTTTTGGATTCGAGGCGCTTGTTGAGTATGCTGATGATTGTTTTATTGGTTGCGTCCGCTTGTCCATTTCCTCGAGGGTAGTGCGGCGTCGAGATTGATAGTTTAATCTTCCATTTATCACAAAATTCTCTGACTAGTTTGGTGGTAAGATTTTTTCCGTTGTCGGTAATAATTTCATTTGGCAACCCGTGTCAACATACGATGTTTTTCCATAAAGACTAAGATACTTGCACACTGATTATGCTTGCGTAGGCCTCTGCCTCTACCCACTTAGAGAAGTAATCTATCATGATGAGTAGAAAACGAACTTGCCGTTACCCTGAAGGTTTGAGTTGTCCTACGACGTCCTTTGACCATTTCATGAACAAGTATGGAATTATTGTCAAGATGAGAAGCTCTCCTAGTTGATTGTTCATTGGGGCATGCCTTTGACATTTTTGAGAGTGTTGCTCGCAATCAGAGACGAATGTTGGCTAGAAATATCCTTGTTTTTTGATTTGTATTGCTAACGCTCGTCATGTTTCATGGTTACCGCAACTTTCTTCATGCATCTGGTTCAGTATCTCAGCTACCTCTTGGTTCTCTTATAGAGTTGGTCATTTAATATAGCGTACCTCGCACTCTTTAGTCTCACTTTCCGAGCTATCAATTTGTCGAGGGGGAGCTCGCTGCTTTGAATGTACCGCTCAATTGGAGCTCGCCAATCTTCCTCAGAGGCTACAAGCTCGTCATCACAAGGTTTGGCTTGGTCATTTAACTCGTGATCAATTGCCATTACTGCTTTTTGATCAATGCTTGGCCTCTCAATGTGCTTGATGGGTATAATTCTTTTAATATCCGGATCCGAGGTTGCTGCTAAAGCGGCTAGTGCATCCGCTGCAGTGCTGTCTCCACACGGGATCTTATTAAGTTCAAAATCACCAAACTGCTTTATGACTTCGTTGGCTAGTTCTTTATATGAGCTTATGAATTTCGTTGGTCACTACAGGCAACGTTAAAGTTCCTAATGAGAGTATCGTGTTTTCGTCAAAGCTAGTTAGCGAGGTTTTATTGCTGTTCATTTATGAGTCTTTGAAATTCATTCACTTGAAAGCATCATAGAAAAGTATGTCTACCGAGCTCCCGGTGTCAATCATTATTCACGAGAGTTCAAACCCGACTACTTCTAGAGCGATTACAATTGCATCATCATGTGGTTTGTCAAGGTGCGATATCTCGCTTTCGCTAAACGTGATTACAGCCTCTTGATGGATCGAACTTGATCTGAGCGGGAAATTTTTTTCAACCTTTCGTTGACGCTCTTTAATTGAATTTATGGAATTTGAGACAAGACAAGATCCGCCCACAATAAAGTCGATGCATTTCGTTTGTTGTTTCGAGGTCTGAACCTCTACTTCTTGGAACTCACGTTGTTCGTTATCATTACCCCTTCTTCTTTTGGAAGAGTCATGGTCATCTCTAGATTCAGACCTTTGCTTGCGCATTCCTTCCTTCCACTAGTTATCTCTTTTTAAGTGTTGAACTACTTTACAGTCATCCATGGAATGCCCTTTAGCTTGATAATAATCGCAAAACTTTGATGGATCATACTCCAATTTTTCTCTTTTGTATAAGCTCCTGACTACATATGAATGTTTTCCTTGGCTTTTATTAGTTTCTCTGAATGACTTTTTATTATTATGGTGATGTCCGTCATGGCCATCCTCTTTTCTGTTTTTCTTTTCGAGCTCTATTCTATTCGTTTCCTCCCAATCAATGAGATCAGCAGCTCGGTGAAGGGCGTCATCTAGGCTATCAAAGGATCGTAAAAACATTTCAGCTCGGAAGCTCAACTTTGGCCACAAACCCATTTTTAGTGCACAAATAGCTACTTCGTCTATTATATTTATGCTTAATGCTCTTACTTCTTTGAACCAGTTCTGATAATCCCGAAGCGGTTCGTTTTAATGTTGTATCATTGCGAATACGTTATCTGCTAAGGTTCGCTTCTGAATGAACACTGAGAAATGCTTAAGGAACCCTTCAACTAACTGCTCGAAATTATCAATCGAACTAGGCTTTAATGATGAGAACCAATCAAGAGCTGATCCGGTGAGGTTCTCAGAAAATAGTCGACATAGGACGATATCTGGTTCTTCATTATCGAAGTGCGCTTTCATTCATGCTAAGCAAAATATCTTTAGGTGAGCTACCGGATCTGCATTTCCTTCAAACATCGGTATCTTAATTTTTCCGACATCCCTAATAACGGTACTTGCTATTCAATTTGTGAATGGTGTCTACCGCGTTAACTCTATCACTTGCTGTATATCTGGGCCAGCAGTCGTTGCACGGTGGATCTAAAATTTCATCCTAGCGTGTTCAGTTCGCTGATTCGCTATCATTGCATGAATTTATTGCATTTCTCTTTCAAACAGATTGCTATTTTCTAGGTTATTAGTTCGGGAAGGTGGGATCACGTTATTATTTGCTGGGTTTTCGTTTTTGTTATGCTGTTGATTAATGTTCATGGCTATGGTTCCTTGAGCCTGGATTCCCATGTTTTATGGCAACTACGGAAGTGATGCTTGCAATTCGTTAAAGCGTTGTTCTTGATAATCTAGCCTTGCTAGAATCTGTGGTGTTTGTTGAATATTTTGTTCGTCGAAGTCGGCCATTAGCTGCTTTAGGTCGTTTATAACTTGCCTACGATGAGAAGTGGTGCTTGGAGCGGCAGGCCTTGGATGCACAGTGGAGGTCAACGGTGGTGGAACTTGTGACGTGGATTTTGCCTCATCCTGGTTTATGTTTTGGTCGTTCACTCGCTCCATCACTTGGGATTGCTCCATATTTTTGCTAGCTCGGATTTTCTTGGATCTGCGCTTTGCCCCCACGGTGGACACCAATTTGTTGATGCCGGAGATCAACTAGGTTTTAGGGCTAAGGCAATGCTAAGATTAAAGAGTAGAGATATTCAAATTAGCGCAAGAATAGAGTTTTTAAGTTAGAATTTTATTAATCGAATACGAAACAGTACAGGATGTAAGTTGCTAATTGCTTAGAATCAGATAATGTTACAATTTAATGATCCTTCTCCTTCTATAACCATAAACTAGCTAACTTCCTCTTGAGAATCCGCCGCCACTGACCGAGTCCAACCTACTTCTAGCCGTTGCACGCTTGACTCGAAGCTCGACTACCTTATAGTGCGGGATCCGAGCTTTTTCGAGGGTCGGGCGTTCTGAACTTGACTATAGACTTGTGATGATTCTCACATAGATTAAGACTGAAATTGTTTGCATCTAATTTGATTTGCCATTGACCGGCCAGGTACCAACAAATCTCATCCTGCTCTAGTCAGAGAACTTAAACTATTGATCGAGACATATCAATTTAATAATTTAACTTGTTTGACAAAAAAAAAATTATTGGAGTTGTTAGAACATAATCAGCCATGAGCTTGTTAAGGGTGAGTAAACAGTCATTTTCCCTTCTTAGTATTAATTTTGGTTACAAGTAATCATTCAAAACCAAGATTAAGACTGAAATTGTTTGCATCTAATTTGGTTCACAATTCACCCAGCCATTCAGAGAATTGAACCGAACCAAACTCGGAACGAAGCCCAACCATTGTTAATTCTAATCAAAACTTATATGATTTTTAAGATTACAAAACTTTTTTCAACAATTGCATGGACAAAAGCCAATCCATACTCTAAATTTTTTTCCTTTTATAGTAAACTATACGAGACAAAGTGAGTCCGTGGAGTGAAATTTCGGTGGGAAAAGTTACAAACGTAGATTTTAAAACCGAAATATTGCTTGATTTTATTATTTATAACGTGAATATAGATATTCTTTTTAGACAAAAATGTTAACACTAATGTATCCTAAATGAATACAATTTGAAAAAGATATTTTTTTATTAAGTAGACTATAATATTATTAAAACTAAAGTATTACATAAATAATATATATATATATATATATATTAGAATATGATATATGTTATAGATCAAGTATTGTCCGTCCCATTGTTAATAAATAATTTTTTTGATAAAATGTGTTAGTAACATTGATTTTGATTTTTAATTTATGTTAGTGGTAATATATTAAACATAGCGTGACGGAGTTAAACGTTCTGTTAAAGTATCAAACATATCGTCACGACTATGTTTAAGGTTAGCCATAGATATTATAAGACCAACCCAAAAACAATATAACATTGGTAAACATTGATAGGATGATGATGATGATGATAAAAGTAGTACTGACGTGCCTTATTGTTGCAGTCACAATCTCCCACACATTGGGAGATCCTCCACGGGAGTGCTGGGACGTGAGTTCGGCGATGCATGGGCTGTGCGACCCGTTTTTCTACGGTGACGATGCGAGTCCCACCGCCGAGTGCTGTTACTGGTTTGATTTTCGAGTTAAGCATGCGAAGGCGGGAGCGAGATTTTGCCGTTGTTTCGAGTGGTATTACACAAACGTATACGGCGAAAGCAGCAAGTCAAGATTTGTGATTTTTCAAGACGAATGCAAGATACCTTTGGGCGTTCCCTTGGCTAAAGGCCAGAAATGTAAATGTAAGTTCCATTACTCACTTTGATTTATCAAAGTTTATAATCTCACAGTTTCATTACAGAACTTTTTAATCTCTCAGTTAATCCAGTTATTGTTTAATCAGTTCATTATTATTTGATAAATGTTGTCTTTTGTTTTTGTATTTCTCCAGAGCATGGGAGACTCAAAGATGACAAGAATTACGAGGAATATTCGACTTTTATATTTGTAGCTTTCTTAATTTTAATGATTTGTAAGGAAATAAATGCTAAGCTATATAGATTACATATTCATTACTTGGTTTTATAGACACATTTTGATCTTATCTTTCGAACTTCAAATGGCAAGTGATCCACACAGACAAAGAAGAGATTTGTGGAACTTTACAACAATAAAAGAGATGTCGTCTTTACTCTTTCTAGTTACCAAATGCTTTGCGGCCTTCCTGTTTATCTTTGATACTTTTGATCGCATCAACGGATTCTAGTTCTTAGTTCGACATTTCCAGCACTTAAAACACCGACCAACTATCACGTTAGAAGAAGATGAATTGCCTCAACGCCTTGAAGCTTGATCTCCCAGTCTAGATCGCGAAGGCTTTGGTCTGGAGAGAGCACAATTCAATGTCTCTATCCTTTGGCAACACCCCATCATTATAAATATATCATCTGATTTCATCTTATGTAGAAGGTCTCGGTTCAAATATTATGCAACCTCCATAAGTTAATATGAGCATACACGTTTTATAGTAAATGTAATATAAACTTTGGAAAAGAAAAAAGAAAAAAAATTACTTGCTTTACCTTTTTTTTTTAACTTCATTACTTGCTTTACTTATGAGATCTCATAAAGCATTTGAGTAGTGTTCTAAAAGAAAATTGTAGGCGCTACGTGGGCGATGTTCAGAAGCCCAAACATTGTAACGCTAATCAAAACTTATATGATTTAAAAAGGTCATAGGTCGTTAATTGATTAGAAAAGGTCTTGTTCATAGTTCAATTATTTACATCTAAAATAATATTAAGTGAGACAACATGGATCCCAGAATCGAACTCTGGTGAAATATGTTGTAGAAGTGCATTCAACACTTAACCAGATATATTTCCCCGGTCACAAAACATTTATCAAAAAAGATAATGTATTATATATATACCACAACGTATATTTTTAAAATATCATCGTACATAAACAATATAATTAATATATATTCTATAAGCCGGAATATATAGACATGTGATTATATAAATATAAATTGTTCAACTGAAAAAGGTAGCATAGTCATGTGTAATAAGATTTGAAATCGGAAAAAAATTAGTTTATAAACTAGATTTTCTTTTGATATCTACTAGATCTTATGTATATATATTTGTTGACAAAAAAAATCTTTGGTCAAATTGTGTGGATCTTCCTCACATTTTCATACTTTATTTATGTTTTTCTGTCCCCCTGCCTTCCCACTCTGTCTACTATCTCTTTTAAAAGTTGTAATAAATAAATATACCTAATAACAGTAATGCAAAAGAAAACAACTAGAAATTAGTAAGTAACCTCCTGGCCGGTTGTATACCAAACTCCTTGAGCTTAGGAGTTGCTGGCGCCAGAACGTAAGGAATCACAAACAGCAAGATTGACAACACCAAAACAAAT